>PVKC010048336.1:0-10907 GCA_004027635.1 Crocidura indochinensis | reverse complement strand
GCTGTGAGGAGGCCTCTGCCCTCCAGAACTCACAGTCTGTGATCCTCATTGGAGAAAGACAGGCAGGGTGGGGTTGACTGCTAGTAGAGTGTGCATTCTTCCCTGTCATTGTTCTTGACTGCTGCACATGGAAAGTTCGACCTCCACCGGGCCTCTGAGTCTCCCCTCCTCCCTTCCCTGAGCTGGGAGGGGAAGGATGGGCGTCATTTATGCCCCAACCCTTCGCAGCTCTGGCACCAGTAGAAGGGGGTGAGACCCACCCAGGTTCCATAAACTCCCCTTGGCAGGAGGCCACAGAGTCACTCAATGAGGATCAGTGGGGATGGGGAGCAGGAGAGGATGGGAGGAAGGGGAGGCTAGCCCCTGCCTCCAGGGCACACACTTGACCTCAGCCCTATTACTCAAGAAAAATAGACCTTGATGCCTACCTGCTCTGAAAATGAGACGAGGGAGAATCTAAGAGGGTCTGGGTAAGGGCTGGAACGATACTACAGGGTTAGGGCGTTTGCCTTGCACGGGGCCAACCCAGGATGAACCTGAGTTCAATCGCCAGCATCCGGGTTCAGCCCCCAGAGCCTGCCAGGAGTAACCCCTGAGCACCTCCGCCGCCGCCGGGTGTGGTCCAAAAACCAAAAATAAATAAATAAATAAATAAATAAATAAGAAATCAAAAGAGGCCAACCCCCAATGCCCGGCAACAGAGCCAGACTCTATGTCCCTTATATTCCAAATACTCAGTCCTCTCCTCCAACATCCTCATAGGTCATTTGGAACCAGATTCTTCAGCTGTGGGTCACCATCCCCATTGGGGTAATGTATCTTAAAGGAGGGAGAAAACAGGAGAATCATGAGTCATCTGGCCATATTCAGGGTTCTTTGAGTTCAAAATATCCCAAAACAAATTCAAACACACCTTGAAATCCCTGGAGTTTCTGGCAGTGCAGGCCTGGACTGCATTTCTTGGACAAAAAAGAAGCCATAGGTGGAGAAACTGTCAGAAGGCCTGGTCTAGGGTGACAAAAAATAAAAGGCTTTTAGAGATCCAGACTCCTCTATTGCAGGGTCTGAGGGCCCTTATCTAGGTTGCAGAGCTAACAGCTGAGACTCAAGGTGACTGTGCTGGAAGAACAGAGAGAAGTCCTGTCATGCAGGTCAACCATGCAGATACTTGTGAGCATCTTCTGCAGGGAGGTTTGTCCTACAACCACTCTCCGATGCTGTGGTGCTGAGGGCCACTGAACTGAGTCACCATAAGCATACCATCCTGTATTCTCTTGCACTTTATGGCCATTGAGTAACTTGCTCAGAACTCCCAATTTTGGGACTCAGATGAACCCACATTTAAGTCCAGGAAGTTTTCCTGCTAGTTGTGCGACTGCCACTTTACTCAGAAAACCCATATTTCTTCTCCAAATAGACCTTTAAGAAGGCAAAGCTAAGCCCCATCTGCCTTGATGGGGACCCCATCAAGGGGACATATTCAGGGGTATTTTTCTCTCCATGGATTTTAACAGATGGTTCATTCTCATAAAAAAATAATAGAACTATAACTATAAGCACATATTTTCCACTTCCCTGACTCATCAGACCATCTTGCAACTTAGACTGTCTTAGCCATAACTGAAGTTTAGAAAAATGGTACAGGCTTCAATTATTTTTTCAGTGACAATTTTTTTTTTTACCATCCCTACCATATCCATATCCTCATTCAGTTTACCTTCCCATGGGAGGTGGTATTTCCCATCCCTCTCTAAAACCATTTGGCCGGAGCCTGAATGTCCAAACACCTTCAAAGCAGCAAGCTGAACTTCCAGTCCATTCACAACTCCCCCCAGAGTTTGGCCTTGGACTGTAAATCCAGTTCTTTAGCCATTCAGTTGCTGAAAAAAAAACAAAACAAACAAACAAACAAACAAAAAAAAAACAGGTTGAGTCTACTCCTGGAAGGCACCTCCTAAAAGATGGAGGCAAGTCTGATAGGAGCTTGTGCTCACAAGAATCCATGAAATTAGTTCTATTATTATCTCTAAGTACTGATAAACTGAGTCACCAAGAAAGGGAGGTGCCTACACCAGAGGCCAAGATAAAGACAGGTAGAAGGAGCATTCAGATTCAATTGATCAGGGACTTATTCACCAGTACCCTGAATCAGGCAGTTGCAAACATGCCCACTATCTGCTCTCAAAAGTCAAGTTTGATTAGTGCATAGCTAACACCCATTTGCTGACCCCGGGTGCTTTCTGGGAGGATAGCAAAGGCAAGATATTAAAGCAAAGGTTATGTGGCCCCCAAAGCCTGAGATATTTCCTGGCTATCCCTTCATAGATTCATGAGCCATGCTCCTAAGCATCATGCCTTCGTGAGAAGTCATCACTCCCTTTAAATTACACTGGGGGAGAGGGATAGGGACAGTGTCCAGACATTAATGCGTATTGGAAAGACTCATATTCAGGAAAAGTCCCCAGTACTAAGGGAAGGCTTTTTATTTTATTTATTTATTTTTTTTTTTGATTTTGGGTCACATCCGGCAGCGCTCATGGGTTATTCCTGGCTCTATGCTCAGAAATCGCTCCTGGCAGGCTCAGGGGATCATATGGGATGCCCAGTTTCGAACCACCGTCCTTCTGCATGCAAGGCATGCTATCTCTCCAGCCCCTAAGGGAAGGCTTTTGAGAAAAGCCACTAATCAAGGAAATGACTTGGGGTACAATACACAGTCTTTCCAAAGATGGGCCATGCCATCACCCCAGGATCACTAGAAAGATCTTGGGGTGCAGTTGTAGCCTCCCAGACAATTTAGGGCACTTTTTTTTTTCTTTTGCTTATAGAAGGCAGATTTCTGGGCCAGAGAGACAGAACAGGTGTTTGCCATGCGTGCAAACAACTTTTATTCAATCCCTGACATCACATATGGTGCCTAAGCCACACCAAGAGTCATCCCTGAGCACAGAGCCAAGAGTCAACCCTGGGGGCCGGAGAGATAGCATGGAGGTAAGGTGTTTGCCTTTCGTGCAGAAGGACAATGGTTCAAATCCCGGCATCCCATATGGTCCCAAGAGCCTGCCAGGAGCGATTTCTGAGTGTAGAGCCAGGAGTAACCCCTGAGCGCTGCCAGGTGTGACCCAAAAACCAAAAACCCAAGAAAAAAAAAAGTGTCAACCCTGAACACTATAAGAAAAGGTCCAAATTCCCATTTCAAAAATGTTGATGGTAGACCAAATAGTTCTGAATGCCTTACATGTGTATGGCCCTGAATTTAAGTCTCAGGACCCCCAGACCTCCTCAAATTTTAGAAGTTTAAAAGCTGAACTAGAGGGACAAGAATCAGTTATATGGAGATAAGAAAGAAGAGATGCCAAGGGCCCCGGTGAGGCAAGGCCCTAGGGCAAAGGTTAGTCTGGTGGGCTTCAGGAAGAGGTGGCTCATAGAGAGGGAGAAAAGAATCAGACTTAAAGAATTTCCTGAAAATATGGGAATATCTTAGTTCGGCCAGGCCTGGAGACAGCAAGAGCCTCATTGGGCATGTGCAGTCTTTCTGGATCCAGATCTTTCCTTTAAACTGGCAAGGCCTCCTCTGCCTGGACTGTAAAATGATTTCTCACTATGAACCGCCCTTCTGGGACTGGCGTGGGTGAGCAGCAATAAAAGACGTGACGAAAAAGCCCTTTGCAAGCACGCAGAGCAACTTCATGGGCTGACGGCTACCCCTGACGCATATGCTCAAGTGTGTTGGGGGTTATGACGACCAAAGCTGAGGACCCCTGAGATCCAATTGTATCCTAAAGGCCTGGTGCCCCTTCCCTGCCAGGAAGATTCAAAGTCAGTGTTCTTCATATAGCTCTGAGGTTAATGGAGACACCTGACAAAAGGAAAAGCAACTGGTGGAAGGAGGACTTGCAGGATTGAGCAGAAACTTCATTGCAAGAATGAGTGAGCTTGTTGGAAAAACACAGGCAGAGGATCAGGAAGTCAGACAAAAATTAAGTGAGTTAAGTGGAAGGGATGTGGGGGGTGGTGTGTGGAAAGGAGTGTTGACAGTAGGAAGACAGTAAAGAAGAAAATGCCAAAGTAAAGGTGATCAGAGCAAATTCGAATTGTTGTTTCATCAGTTTGTAGGTGCTCACTGCATGATAATGCTAAGCACCCATTTCAATGCTGGCTCAACACAGCAGGGCCTGAAAAAAGAAAGCATTTCACAGGTGAGATATTTGTAGTCTGACCAGCAGGAATCTGCATCCTAGAGTCACTTGCTATGTGGCCTTTGAGAAATCTCATTCGTCCTGTTTCCATACCAACTGTAAAGTGAGAATATCATCTGCTAAAAAGTAGTTTTGAGGATCCAAGTGCAGATTGTTTCTCGAACTGGAGTCATCAGAAGCATAGCTCCTGGTTCAGAGTAATTCAAGGAAGTGGCTCCTGGACCCCGGACCCCAGACTCAGCTAAGACACATGTCTTGCATGTATAAGACCTGACTTTGATTCCCGCCACTCACAAACATATGGTATCTCCTTTCTTTTTTAAATGTACAGGGCTGCTGGCCAACTAGGCTGGGTGAAGTTGTTGATGGGAATGGGGAGTATGGAAGTGCTATGCTGGATATATGCAGGTCACAGATTACAGGGGCCTAAGAAAGCTCAGTCACAACAGTGGGGTGATTTAGCTTCAATAGCTCATTCATGAGTCAACACTCTCAACAAAATAGTCTGAACTTTCCCTTCTGGGTGGACCCTGCAAGACAGGAAGAGACAAGTGTGAGCAGAGGCTGGGACACTAACTGACCACCAGGTTGCCTGTTTATGAATGGCATTCTAGAGGTCACTTACAATAGCCTCACACACCTCTGTCTGTGGTGTGCTGAGTAAATGGCCCTTCCTGCCAGCTACATCATCCAAGAATTGAATAGAGAGGAGCCCTTGACCTTAAATTACAAAACTTAGAGTAAATGGGGAGGGGGAGGGAGGCAAAGTGATAGCATTTGTCTTGCATGTGGCTGACCCAGGATGGCCTGGGTTTAATCCCAAGCTTCCCATATGGAGTGATTTCTGAGTGCATAGCCAGGAGTAACCCCTGAGCATCACAGAATGTGCCCCCCCCCCAAGAAAATTAAAGGGTCCAGAGCAATAGCACAGTGGGTAGGGATTTTGCCTTGAAACCAACCTTGGGTGCCATCCCCCGCATCCCATATGGTCCCCTGAGCCTGACGGAAGTAATTTCTGAGTGTAGAGCTAGGAGTAACCCCTGAGAGCTACCAGTGTTGCCCATAAACAAACAAAAAAACTATGATTACAAAGAAGTAGGAGAAAGATGCAGAATTCCGGGGGGGGGGGGCGTGAGGATGAAGAGGTGAACTACAAATCATATAGAGACAGTAAGTAAGAGTCTTTCTTAGTCACTTTGGTGATAGTGAGAGGCCAGGAAGATATCTTGCTTTGCATACAGCCTGCCCTCATTCAGTTCTATAATGCCACAGGATCCCCTGAGCACTGATAGGGTCTCTGAGCACAGAACCAGGAGAAAAACCTGATCACAGATCCAGGAGGAAATCCTGAGCACCACAGGATGTAACTTAAAAAGAAAAAGTAAAATTCTGTATATCAAAGCTACAGACAGTCTAAAACATTACATGTATGCCTGTTCTCTCTCTTTAAAATAAAAAGTGGAAGATGGGAAGAGTTTAAAGACCCTCACCCACCATAGAGCCTTTCTATTCAACTTTTCAGTAATACACACACACAGACACACAGACACACACACACACACACACACACACACACACTTATATACCATCAAGTATGTTCCATTCTCTGGGGCTCAATCTGTCTCTCTACAAAGCACAAAAGTAGGCTATATCAATTCTATGTCTGTGGTTCTATTAAGTCACTGCCAGGATGAGAAAGAAATTTTAATGCTCAAACACAGGTGTTGTATGCAGGAGGATGGGTTCAATCCCTGAGACCATATAGTCTTCACAAACCACCATTAGCAACTCTTGAACACTGAGTTGAGTGCGGATCACACACACAGACAAACACACAAAGCCCATTATCCTTTCAAATTAGAGGGTTTCTTGGACTTCTCTCAGTGTAATTGGCCAGCATAGTTTACAGTCACAGAGCATTACACTGTTGATCTCAGAGCACTGTAGATAAACTGTAAGCAGGTGTTTGGGGTGACGTAAGGGCTGCTGACCACAACTGGAAGTATTCCCCTACTACCCCCAGTGGTGTTCAGGAGACATGGCAGTACTAGGGATCACACTTAGGGTTCCTGCATTCAAAGCCCACACTTCCTCTTCCAATCTTCACACCCCCACATCCTGCCCCCATAGACTTTCCATCAGGAAAGTAAAAGGAAAGTTGGTAGGGAATGTGCAAGCTGACAGAACAGGACACCCAGTTGGAGCAGATGGGACCCTGAGAACCAGCAAACCAAACCTCAAGGACACCAGACCTGCCAGCCTCACAAGTAGCAGTTCCTAGGAGCTGGTTCAGACACTTGCTAGACAAGGGAAGCATTTTGAGTGTAGAAGGTGAAGCTCAGTCCAACAATTTGTCTGCAAAACATACTGAACTTGGAGTGGGGATGGGGACTTGCCCCCCATACTTTGGATCTCCAGGATGGGACCTCTCCTTTTAAAGTAGTGGCTCTGCTAAGAAAAACAATGCATACAGAAAATACAAAACCCAGAGTCAGGAGCTCAGAGATAGCGTAAGAGGTATAGCATAAGACAATTGCCTTGCATATCACATGTAGTCCCCATGTGTCCCCAGTCTTGTCTAGGGGATTCCCAACAGGGACAGGGGAATCCCCAACATGACAGGGCCAAAGCAGCATTGCATTGCCTGGTTTGGCACTGAACAAACTCTCAGACTGACCAGGAGATACCTTGCACATGTCATTTGGAAGCCTTCCTGTTCGTCCTTCCTTTTCCCAAAAAGTTCTCAGAATCCAAACACTTTCAGTTTTAGATCCTGAATTCTACTAAAACACCAATCTAGACAAAAGAACCCTAGCATCTGAACTGTGATTGGTTTCCTGCCAAAGCCTGAACTCTCTGACCAGCAGGCTCCCTATCAATGCACTGCTGAGACTGAGTGTGGGCAAGGTTGTCCTTCACCATTCAACTCTGAACAAGATTCAAAAGAAGTCTAAACTACACACTTGTTGGATCTTCCAAAGGGAAGTCTAGTCTCCCTTTGAGATGATCTTAGCATTATATGTGACTTGGAAAGCTGAGCCAGAACCTAGTTTTCCAGGGCTAGAAGGAGACATATCACACAGCTCTGAGGTTCCCTATAATAAAGGTCTTGTCTGTAAAGTTTCTTAAGAATGAATCAAGGGGGGCCGGAGAGGTGACACTAGAGGTAAGGTGTCTGTCTTGAAAGTGCTAGCCTAGGACAGACCACAATTCGATCCCCCGGCGTCCATTATGGTCCCCCCCAAGCTAGGGGTGATTTCTGAGCACATAGCCAGGTGTAACCCCTGAGTGTCAAACGGGTATGACCCCCCCCCCAAAAAAAAGAATGAATCAAGGAATTCCATCCACCTTTGTAAACCTTGAAACCTGATAGAGTCGCTTGGCTTTCTTGTTTTCTTATTTATTACCTCGAAACTTTTAGTTCCTTTTGTTCATTTTCTGTCTAGGAGGGCACTGGGTGATGATCTGCCCAGCAATGCTCAGACCAGCAGTGCCATGTACCTCCTCCAGACAGCCTCAGGAGATGAAGGATTGAACCCAAGGCCCCTCACTTGGCCAAGCAAACACTATAACCATTCAAGCTCTTCCCCAGTGGGATGAAATCAGTTGTGGGGAGCAGAGAGATTGGAGAAAGCACACTACCCTGTCACCTCTAGAAAGAGACTCCCAGTGCATGTCTGAAGGGCAAAAGCAAGCAAATGAGGGGCCAGAGGGACCTGAAGCCTGGCTTTCATCTCCTATATCACATAATCCTTCAAACATGGGGACTATCCCCAAGAACCACCGGATACAAACCTCCAACAACAACAATAACAAAATACTCAACAGAAACTCAATATCTATATTTGTAAGCAGGTGGGGGGGGGAGTTTCTTGGAACAAATTGGTTATATGGAATAATGACTGCAAAGCACAACTCCAATTAGAGAAGCAAGATAATAGTAAGAAATCATAACTGATTTGTTTACATGGAGGCCTGCTGTCCAGAGTGGGGTTCAAACTCAGGGCACATTCTATACATGTACTCTTCTGTTTGAGCTATCTTCCTGGCACAGGTAAGGTCTTTTGTATGTGCATTTAATTGGCTCCAATCTCACACTTTTATAGATTTACAAGACTACATTTTGACACACTACACACACACACACACACACACACACACACACACACACACACACACACACACACACACGTATTCTCTAATTCATCTGCATTTGATACTCACACTCCCATTCCAAGGACACATTTCCAGCAATAGAACTCACTACCTTCCAAATAAAAGCTTTCATATTTGAGAGAGCTCTATGGGCTGAGTGTTGCATGTTGGAGACCTGGGTTTAATTCTCCAGCAGAGATGATTCTTCCAAGAACCACCAAGAGAAACTCCCAAGCACAAAGCCAGGAACAACTTCTGAATACAGCCTGGGAGGACCTCCAAAATACAACCAAAATGAAGAAGCAACAAAAAGTGTTCTTGTTTGCTATCTCACTTAGTCTAGCTTCCCTGGTATTAATTTGTAGATTCAGTTACCTATTCCTGGCTTAGGCACTCTCTTGAATTCATCTACCTCTCCTTTCCAGAGGAGCAATTTTGAGACAGGCCCCTCCTTCCTCCAGAGTAACCTTCTAGCTTCCTCTGTCAAAAAGACCTCAGTTCCCCTCCCAACTGTTTCCATTTCAATAACAAACACCCACAGGCATGCCACTCACCCTACAGGATTTCAGGCTGTGGGTCACACTTCAGGTTAACTCCTCCCAGCACAAATCAGATTGTTAGCTTCTTAGAGCCAAAGGCTAACTTGAGGTAAGTTCAACTCCCCCACTTCAGCAATGAAGATCATAGAGTTTCTGATATTGACCCAAGCATTCTAGTTCCCTGTAGAACAACAGAATCACGTTTGCTGACAACAGTAAACAATGTTGTCATTGTTATTATTGTTTTCATTGGCAGTCATATCACAGGATGAACTCATGTTGGATCCGGCCTTAGAATTTTGATATTTTCATCAGTGATGTCAACTGTAATCTTGGAATTCCTCCTAGTAAATAAGTCTGTGAAAAAATATGAATAAATAGATACAGAGAGAGAGGGGAGAGAGAGAGAGAGAGAGAGAGAGAGAGAACAGAACAGAACAGAAATCCTTAGAAATCAAAAGATCAGTGGTTGGGGGAAAAAAAGAACCAGGAATGATTGTTAAGGGGTATGAGATTTCTTTGGGAGAGTGATAAAAAGTATTCTAAAATTTTATAGTAGGGTGGTTGCTCAACTCAGAGAATATAAGTAAAACTCACTCAACTGTGTGTTTATAAAGGAAAAATCATATGGTTGGTGAACTTTATCTCAATACAGCTGTGTGTTTCTGAAAAAATCAAGGAATAACTGACTCACCAATTTTCTTCAGCCTAGTGGCTTTTCTGAGATGCTTCTTCCTTAACAGAATCTCAAAAGAATCCTAGGGAGTTAGAGAATTGATCACATTAGTCAGAATAAACCTTGGATATTCTTTATTGGACTCTCTAAACCTCTTATTCCAAGTCAGCATTCCAAGAAGCGGACTTCATCACAGCTTGTTTTGCTCTAAGCTGTGAACTCCCAGTAATGAACACTGTGTGTGTTGTGTGTCTGTGTGTGTGTGTCTGTGTGTGTGCGCGCGCGCGCACACGCGAAAAGTGCTTAAAAACATAATCTTGCTTCATATGTCCAGTAATCTTGAAGGTAGTGGTTCACGAACTTGAGTCTGTTTCGTAAACACTCAGAAAGCTTCTTCAAACACAGATGGCCAGAGCCCATTTATAGGTTTCTAATTCAGTAGCTCTGGTATGGAACACAGGTTTCCAGGTAATATTGCTACTGGTGTGAAAATACCACACTTCACTCATATCTGGAATACTGAAACACAAGAAGATTCTGTCACTAGCTAGAATCACATAGATGTCATTGTGAACTGACCCAAAAACATTTCTTTTGCTCTTGCTCCTCCAGTCCTACAAGTGGAAATATATGTAAAACTTTCTCATTTATTCTTAAAGCAAGGGGTTGCTTGGCAAGATGATGCCAACTAGTATCTCCTTTTGGATTCAAATGTTGCGAGGTTCCCAATGAGAATTTCTGGTATGCTAGAGATATTGAACAGATGAACAAAGTGACCTTGGATTATTGATCACTAACAGCTGACCCAAATATTGTGAATGTACCTGAAGAACGTCTTGCTTTGTATGACAAATTAAACCCCGCTTGGCTTAATCCATAGTCAATCATTCTTTTAGTTATAGTTGACTTTATCCCAATGCTATATGTAAAAATTATCAAAAAAGGGGCCGGAGCGGTGGCTCTAGAGGTAAGGCGTCTACCTTGCAAGTACTAGCCTAGGTCGGACTGTGGTTTGATCCCCCAACATCCCATAAGGTCCCCCAAAGCCAGGAGCAATTTCTGAGTGCATAACCAAGAGTAACCCCTGAGCATCACCAGGTATGGCCCCAAAAACAAGCAAACAAACAAAAAATATATATCAAAAAAGTGCTAATGAAAGCTAAAAGAGTAAATAAAGCACTTACCTTGCTGATGCCCAACCCACATTTGATCCACAATACTGCAAATGGTCCCCTGAGCAACACCAGGAATAATTCCAGAGTACAGAACCAGAACTAATGCCCAAGAATTTCTGGATATAATTCAGAAAGCTAAAAATTAAAAGAATTATCAAAAAAA
>PVKC010048335.1:0-10903 GCA_004027635.1 Crocidura indochinensis | reverse complement strand
ACTTATGAAATTCATCTGGAACAATAAACACCCTAGAATAGCTAAAGCACTCCTAGAGAAAAGGAAAATGGGAGGCATTACTTTCCCCAACTTTAAACTGTACTACAAAGCAATAGTTATCAAAACAGCATGGTATTGGAATAAAGACAGACCCTCAGACCAGTAGAATAGGCTTGAATTCTCAGGCATTGTCCCCCAGACATACAAGTACCTAATTTTTGACAAAAGAGCAAGAAATCCTAAGTGGAACAGGGAAAACCTCTTCAACAAGTGGTGCTGGCAGAACTGGTTAGCCACTTGCAAAAAAGCGAACATAGACTCCCAGTTAACATCATGTATGAAGGTAAAATCCAAATGGATTAAAGACCTCGATATCAGACCTGATACCATGAGGTATATAGAACAACATGTCGGTAAAACACTCCATGACATTGAGACGAAAGGCATCTTCAAGGAGGAAACTACACTTTCCAAAGAAGTGGAAGCAGAGATCAACAGATGGGAATACATTAAACTCAGAAGCTTCTGCACCTCAAAAGAAATAGTGCCCAGGATACAAGAGTCACCCACCGAGTGGGAGAGACTATTCACCCAAAGGGGCTAATATCCAAAATATACAGGGCACTGACAGAACTCTACAAGAAAAAACATCTAATCCCATCAAAAAATGGGGAGAAGAAATGAACAGACACTCTGATAAAAAGAAATACTAATGGCCAAAAGGCACATGAAAAAATTCTCCTCATCACTAATCATCAGGGATATGCAAATCAAAATAATGATGAGATACCACCTCACACCACAGAGATTGGCGCACATCACAAAGAAGGAGAACACCATTGCTGGCGGGGATGTGGAGAGAAAGGAACTCTTATCCACTGCTGGTGGGAATGCCGTCTAGTCCAACCTCTATGGAAAGCGATATGGAGATTCCTCCAAAATCTGGAAATTGAACTCCCATTCGACCCAGCTAGTCCACTCCTAGGGATATACCCTAAGAACACAAAAGTTCAATACAAAAACCCCTTCCTCACACCTATATTTATTGCAGCACTATTCACAATAGCCAGGCTCTGGAAACAACCAAAATGCCCTTCAACAGATGAATGACTAAAGAAACTGTGGTACATATACACAATGGAATATTATGCAGCCATCAGGAGAGATGAAGTCATGAACTTTTCCTATACATGGATGTACATGGAATCTACCATGCTGAGTGAAATAAGTCAGAGGGAGAGAGACAGAGAGAGAGAGAGAGAGACAGAATAGTCTCACTCATCTATGGGTTTTGAGAAAAATAAAAGTTATTTTTGCACCAATCCTCAGAGATAATGGGAGGAGAGCTGGAACTTCCAGCTCACTTCATGAAGCACACCACCAAGAGTGGTGAATGCAGTTATAGAAATAACTACACAGAGAAGTACCCTAATCATGTGAATGAATGAGAGAACTGGAAAGCCTGTCTGGAGTACAGGTGGGGTGAGTTGGGAGGGAGGGAGATTTGGGACGTTGGTGGTGGGAATGTTGCACTGGTGAAGGGGGTGTTCCTTACATGACTGAAACCTAATCACAACCATATATGTAATCAAGATCTTTAAATAAAGGAAAAAAAAAGAAGTTTCTGCATTCCCAAGAAAAAGACCAGGATATAAACACTATCCATAGAATGAAAGAAATTATTCACCCAATACCAATCTGACAAAGGTTAATATCTAAGATATATCAGCAACTAGATGAGCTTAATAAGAAAAAATCTATTTGATCAAAAATGAGAAGAAATAAATAGACATTTCCTCAAAGAATAAAAACAGATATTAAAAAAGATACATGAATAATACCCATATCTTTGATCATTACCATATCAAATCATCAATGAGATATGATCTCACAGCTCAGAGATTGCTACACATAAAAAAAACGTACAATTAGGGGTGGATTGAATGCAGAGAGAAAGAGACTCTCATTCACTGCTGTTAGGAATGTTGACTGGGCCAGCTTTTTTGGAAAAAAATATGGACATTCCTCAAAAAAACTAGAAATTGAACTTCTATATGATCCAGCAGTATTGCTCTAGCTAGGACTATACCCTAAGTGCCCAAAAGACATTTGCACTACTATGTTCATTGTGGCACAATTCACAATAGCCAGAATCTGGAAACAACCCAAATTCCTGAGAACACATAAATGGATACAGAAATGTGGTACATATATGTAATGGAATACTATGCAACTGTTAGGAAAAATGAAGTTTTGAAATTTGCTTAGACATGCATGAATATGGAAAGCATTCTGCTGAGTAAAATTATTCAAAGGAAGAGGGATAGGCATAGAATGATCACACTAATTTGTAGAATCTAAAAAAAATAATATGGTAATAATACCCAAAGACTGTAGAGATGAAGGTCAAGAGAGCTGGTCCATGGTAGAAAGCTTGCCACAAAGAACTGGCAGTCAGGGCAGAGAGGTAATCACGATAGTAGTTGGAAATGATCAATCTGGATATGAATGGATGCTGAAAGGAGGTAAATGATAAGCATAATTCTCCTTCAGTAACCATATTGCAAACCACAATGTTTAAAAGGGAAAAAATAAAGAGAGAGAAATGCTGACAGATTTGAAGAAAGATATCAATGACAACACAATAGTAATGAGAGACTTCAACAGCTGTGCCACACCTTGATAGGTCAAGCCATGGCACACCTTGATAGGCTGAAACTCAACAAGGATGCACTGGCTCTAAAAGAAGAAATGGAAGAGTGTGGCTTGGTACATATATATATAGGGCTCTCCATTCACAAGAAGCTGAATACACATTCTTCTCCAATGTATATGGGACCACATACACAGCCACAAAACATACCTCCATAAAATCAAGAGCATACAAATTATATCAACTATCTTCTCAGATCATCATGCACTGAAATTAAGTGATTTACAAAAAGACACAGAGAAAGAACTGTAACACCTGGAAATTAAACAGCTTACAACTGAATTTCGAGTGGATTAGAGATGAAATAAACAAGGAAATCAAAAGATTTCTGGAAACAAATTAGAATGAAAATACAAAATATCTGAATCTGTAGGACACAGCAAAAACAGTATTAAGA
Organism: Crocidura indochinensis; assembly: GCA_004027635.1. Classification (NCBI taxonomy): domain Eukaryota; kingdom Metazoa; phylum Chordata; class Mammalia; order Eulipotyphla; family Soricidae; genus Crocidura; species Crocidura indochinensis. Next base: position 7,793 of record PVKC010048335.1, on the reverse strand, counting down.
AGAAAATTTATAACAATGCAAGCATTCATCAGGAAGGAAGGAAGGAATAACCTACATGAACAATGTAACAGCTAAAAAATTAGAAAAGGGGGAGCCAAGACATTGCACAGCAATAGGGCATTTCATTTGCCTTGCACAGAGCTGACCCAGGACAGATCTGGTTTGCATCCCATATGATTTCTAAGCAGAGAACCAGTAGTAAACTCTAGCGCGGCTGGGTGTGGCCCCCAAACAAAACAAAAAATAGAAAATGATAAACAAAATGAACCAAATGAACTAAAAAATATATGGTGTTTTTATATACAGTAATGAAAGAGAAGAAAAAAGACATTACAAAAACACCAGACAATCAAGTACCTTGGAGTTAACTAAAGAGGTGAAAGTCCTATACAAAGAAAACTATAAACCTCTGCTTCAAGAATACACAAGGAAATGGAAACATATACCCTGCTCATGGATTGTAAGAATTAACTTCATTAAAGTAGTAACACTTCAGAAAGTATTGCACAGATTTAGTTAAATCTTTCTAAGAATACTCATGACATTTTTCAAAGAAGTGGATCAAACACTCCTGAAATTCATTTGGAACAATAAACACTTTCGAATAGCTAGAGCAACCCTTGGGAAAAGGAATATGGGCTACATCACTTTCCATAACTTTAAATTGTATTTAAAAAGCTTTAATCATTAAAACAGCATGGTACTGGAATAAAGACAGACCCTCAGATCAATGAAATAGACTTGAGTATTCTGAGACTGACCCCCAAGTATATAACCAATTAATTTTTGATAAAGGGGCAACAAATACAAGATGGAACAATGAAAGTCTCTTCGACAAGTAGTGTTGGTAAAAAATTGTTAATTACATGTGAAAAGGGAACTCAGACTTCTCTTTAACACTGTACACAAAAGTCAAATCAAAATGGATTAAAAACCGAGGCTGGAGAGATGGTATGGAGGTAGGGCCTTTGTCTTTCATGCTGAAGGACGGTGGTTTGAATTCTGGCATCTCATATGGTCCCCCATGCCTGCTGGGAGTGATTTCTGAGCATAGAGCCAGTAGTAACCCCTGAGCACTGCTGGGTGTGACCCCCCCCCAAAAAAAGGATTCAAGACCTTGATATCAGTCCTGAAATTCTAATGTATTTAGAAGAAAAGATAGGCAAAACCCTGCATGACATTGAGACTCAAGGCATCTTCAAAGAGGAAACACCAATGTCCAAGCAAGTATAGCAGAGTTTAACAAATACTACTATATTAAACAGAAGCTTCTGCACTTCCAAGGAAAGAGTAACTAGAATACAAAGGTTATCTACAGAATGGGAGAAACTATTCACCCAATATCCATCTGATAATGAGCTAAAATCTAAGATTATAAGGTACTGACAGAACTGAACAAGAAAAAAAAATCAAACCAAATTAAGAAAATAAATGAATAGACATTTCCTCAAAGAAGAAGTACAGATGGCCAAAAGGCACATGATAAAATGCTCCACATCAATAATCATCAGAGGGATGTAAATCAAAACAATAATGAGGTATCATCTCATATTACACAGACAGGCACACAACACAAAGAACAAGAACAACCAGTACTGTCATGAATGTGGGAACAAAGGGACTCACTCTCACTGCTGGCAGGAATCCTGTCTGGTACAACCATTTGGAAAACAATATGAAATGTTTAAAAAAAACTGGAAATTGAGCTTCTCTATGACCCAGCAATACCACTTCTAGGGATATACCCTAGGAACACAAAAACATAACAAAAAACGTCCTCACTCCTATGTACATTGCAGTGCTATTTACAATAGTCAGAATCTGGAAGCAACCCAGGTGTATGACAAGAGATGAGTGGCTAACTAAACTGTAGTATATCTACCAACTGAACACTATGCAGCTGTTAGAAAAAAATTGAAGTCATGAATTTTGCTTATACATGAATAGACATAGTTAATTATTCTGTGTGAAATAAGTCAGAGGGAGATGGCTAAACAGAGAATAATCCCACTCATCACTGGGATATATATATATATATATATATATATATATATATATATATATATATATATATATATATATATATATATATATATACAATGTGGGTATGATATCCAGAGAACAGAGAGGGTCTAATATGAAAAGGACACTCATAGTTCATTTGCAGTAGTACAAACCACAATATCACAAAAAAACAGAGAGATGGGCTAGAGAGAGAATGAGAGAGAGAAGTAAAATGCCTGCTCCAGTGGCAGGTGAGAGAGGGTCGTAGAAGGGAAGAGGACATCATGAAAGGTGAGAAGGAAACTGTTGACATTGGTGGCAGGAAATGAGTACTAGTGAAGGTTGTATACATTGTATGACTGTAACTCAATCACGAGCAACTTTATCTGTGGGGAAAAAATACAACCTTGTAACCATGATGCTTAAATGAAGAAAAAAAAAAGAAGAAGAAAAAAAAAAGGGAGCAGCAAAATTTAAAGTAGATGATGCTTCCCAGAACACTTAGGATAGTTAGAACTGAGACATTTTTTTACTGGTCCTTCTTAAGTTGTTTTTATTCAGACATGTACCTGTGAGTTTTCACCTACTTTGTTTTATTTTAAGTATTTTATAACTTTATTTAAAAATTCTGGGAGCTGGGAGGTGGCGCAGGAGGTAAGGTGCCTGCTGCCTTGCCTAGGATGGACCACGGTTCGATCCCCCGGTTCCCATATGGTCCCCCGTGCCTGCCAGGAGCGACTTCTGAGCGCATAGCCCGGAGTAACCCCTGAGCGTCACTGGGTGTGGCCCAAAAACCAAAAAAAAAATTCTATTAAAATTATGATATATAAAACTGTTTAATATAAAGTTTTAAACATACAATGTACAATGTTCCAGCATTAATCCCATGATCACCAATAAAGATACATTATAGACTTAAATATAAAAACTGAAGCTGTAATTCAACAAAGAAAAAGAAAAAAATCTCTGTGATATTGAGCTAGGAAAAAAATCTTAACATGCCAAAAGCACATTTTATAAAAGTTTGAAAAACTGGAGTTTATCTAAACTGAAGACTTTTGTTCTTTATAGACAAGATCAAAAACAACTGGCAAGTCATAGGCTGGGAAAAATATTTTTAGAATATACATTTGACCAAGGCATTGTATTTAAGGGCTCTATAACTCAATAACAACAGAAAAATAATACAAATAACCCAAAATAAAGATGGGTAAAATATTTCAATAGATACTTCATCAATAAGACACAGAATTGAACAAAAAGAATGAAAGAGAGAGGAAGGAAGAAGGAAGGAAGAAAGGAAGAAAGGACATTATCAATTTCTAGAGAAGTCCCAGATATAATGAAAGAGATATAATGAAAGATTTTACTGTTCCCTCCTGGTGCCTTGGTTTTCTTCTGAATTTATTATATTATATTTATTTATTTTTATTTTTTTCCTTTTTGGGTCACACCCTCTGATACTCAGCGGTTACTCCTGGCTATGTGTTGGGTTATACCGTATTTTACCTAAAACAATGTTTATCCCTTATTTCTTTGTATTTTTTTGTTTAAAACTTGGTTTTATCCAAAATAAAGATTGTCTTACTTGTAAACTTGGGTGAATTTATGCCCCATCTGGGGGTGATCTCTGTACTCAATAAAAACTGTAGTTCTGGCAGGTAGTGAGCTCCATACTAGGTAGCAGACTGCCAGACTACATGAGTTTCACACTCAGTGTGGTCTGGATTATTTCGTGTTCCACCTTGATTCAGACTTGTTCACCTGGGGTTAGAGATACAGAGCACAGGGTGATTTTAAAGCTATGCAATCAGAAATCTCTTCTGGCTTGGGGGAATGCCAGGAATCAAACCACGCACGGTTGGTCCTGGATCAGCCACATGCAAGGTAAACACCCTACTGCTGTGCTATCTATCGCTCTGGCCCCGAGATTTATTATATTTTAAATGAAAACAAGGCTCATATGCCAAAAAAAAAAAAAAAACCAGGACTGCACATCAATGTTTAACTGTAACATGCCTCGTTAATTATATTGGCACCGAGATAATTTGACACTGTCACAGTACATATTTTTATGATTCATAACTAGTTTGGCTTTATAAGGGCAATTCAGAAAAATATTAGTGAGAACTGGAATTTATCAGAAAAAAATTTTTAGTAAATTGCTTTCCTGATTACAGCTTGATAATAATTCAGGAAATGTGCTGTCTGATTTAAACTTTATCACAGCTAACATCTTAGTTGTCTCTTCACTAGGGTATTTGGCAGAGCAAAGCACACACTTATCATTTAAATGACCTTCTTTGCCCTACCTAAAACATATATAAGATTGAGTTATCAAGGAGATGAGTGTTTATACTTGTCCCTTCTTCTGATATACCAGCCTTTGATTAGCTGCCCATAATTATGCAATAAAATTACTTTATTAAGCAATCAGATTAATTATGAATAAAATATACATATCCTAGAGACTATTGACTATACGTCAATTAAAGTGTTTCAATCAAGAAAATCAAGTAAGAACTTAGTTCTATGCTAATTTTCTCCCCACGTGGTGGGCTCATTCTCCTTTTCCTCTACATTCCGATAAGCTTTTCTACCTTTAAAAAACCAAGAAAATCAAATAATAATATCATTTTCCTATTATCAGTATTCTCTGACTGAAAAATCCCAGGACATGGTGCAGGACTCAGGGGGACCAGAATTCAATCCTGGCACTGCTTGCTTCTTTCCTGAGCACCATCAGGAGTAGCCTTTATTTGCTTCTACACTGCTTGACCAATGCTTGGGCATCACTGGCTTGACCAATGCTTGGGCCATCCGGCTCAGTTGGCCAAGCACTAGCAGAAGTGACAGGTCTCTCTGAACACTTCTTGGAAGGATCAAAATATATTTAGAAATAAATCCCAAGATATGTTATCTTATAATGTTCAAGAGAAACCAGGACTCAAGAATCTTATTTTGATTGTTAAGTAGCAGAGACCATGAAGAAATCCATAAGCACAAATGTAAGCATTTGATTCCATTGTGATCTATAGTGCCATATTAGAGCTGGATAGAGAGTACAGCAGGGTAAGGCTCTTTGCCTTGCAGGTGATTATGCTGAGGTTGATCCTAGGTATCAAATAGGGGCACCCAAGCACACCAGGACTAACTCCTGAGCACAGAGAGAGGATAAGTTCTGAGCACCACCCAATTTAATTATACCTTTAAAAAAAAGAGAGTGCTATATTCTTTAGCATGCTGTTTCAGTGGTTTATTTGGGCTTGCTTTTATCGCCAGTGACATTTCTTTTTATGGAAGTGTAGTCTTTAAACCAGAGAAAAGGAGAGAGCATACATTATTACATAAAGTGAAAAACACTAAAAGGAAAAGGAAGGAAACAACCTTGCCTACAATATAAACTGAGACAGCATAGGGGAAAGTTGAAAAGGTCAAGGAATGCAAAATATAATTTGCATCTATATATATATATATATATATAATTTTTTTTTTTGGTTTTTGGGTCACACCCGGCAGTGCTCAGGGGTTACTCCTGGCTCCATGCTCAGAAATTGCTCCTGGCAGGCACGGGGGACCATATGGGGCACCAGGATTCGAACCAATGACCTTTTGCATGAAAGGCAAACGCCTTACCTCCATGCTATCTCCCGGGCCCCAATTTGCATCTATATTTTTAACAAGGCAAATGACAGGCAATACTGAGGAGAGTTCATAAAGGCCATTGAATCTGATGCATTGCTCTATTCCAGGAACCCACTAAACCAAGACTTGTGGAATTACATGTATCAGACAGAGTTACAAACAAAGAGTTCCTGAACCTTAACAAACTTCTTAAAGTTCTGTACTTTGAAGTCTCCAAAGAGAAAGTTACTACAGGACTGGATACCAAAGTGTGAAGACCAGGAGAAACTGACAAAGTGATTGAAGAACCATGGAGACATCCTTTCATTTTATTGTATGACATATGATAGCATTTGTCTGTATTGACCCTGGAAGAATTTCAGAAAATCATGGTTAAAAAAATAGTCTCTTCTTAGAGTTGTGTCTCTTCTACAGGTCGTGACCTCTAGAACTTCCATTAAGCAGGGAGAAAGAAATCTCTCCCAGGATTTACCAAACTGCAAACATCTTTGTCTGCTTGTATTTTGGCCTATCAGTACATTTCTAGGTATATTTCTTTTTCTTCATTCATTTTTTCCATCTGGAATACTTTCATTAAAAGTGGAAAAAGTATACAATTGACAAAAATAAAAATGAAAGAAAATTGCTTTAAAAGTAAGGCAGTTCTGGGAGATAGCTCAGAGGGTTAAGGTGCTGCTTTGCAGAGGCAGAGAAGGCAAGGCTAGGTTTTTTTTGGGGGAGGGGGCACACCCAGTGAAGCTCAGGGATTACTCCTGGCTATGCGCTCAGAAGTCGCTCTTGGCTTGGGGGACCATATGGGAAACCAGGGGATCGAACCGCGGTCCATCCTAGGCTAGCGCAGGCAAGGCAGGCACCTTACTTCCAGCGCCACCACCTGGCCCCAAGACTAGGTTCAATGCTCTGCCTCATGAGGGCCCCAAAATACTCTGTGAATAATTCCTGAGCATTATGCCAAGAGTTACCCCAAGCACCAATGGGTGTGATTGTGCAAAACAAACAAAAAGTGAAGGGAATCATAGGGTCAAGACTCAGAGGTTCAAAAGGCCCTGTATGCCTATAGTCCAGGGATCCATTCTCAGAACCATATCCCACTCTGGAGCTGACGATTATCAAGTATACCCTCCAGACTCCCTAAATTACTACCTAGGAGGGCCTATATCTACCAAGGCAATCATGTAAATTAAAAAATGTTGAATATAAATAAAAAAAATTTTTAGCCCTTGGTTAAGTATTTTAAGTTATTAAAGATTCTGGGTAGGAGTTGAAGATGTAAAACCATAAGACTAGGTCTATAGATTTTCCTTTGAAAATGAATTGAAAGGGATTATAAAGGACTAGGCTTATAAATCAGTGGTAACAGATCAGCACCACATGCTGTAAGCATATACATTTTCTTTCAATGCTTTGAACAGGTTTTCTTTAATTTTTCCTTTGGCTTGGGTCCTCACTTAGTTGTGTTCAGAACTTACTTGTGACTTTCTGCTCAAGGATCACTCCTGGTGGGGCATGAGGAATAATATGGGTATCAAGGGTTCAATGGGTCAAAGTACATGCAAGGTCAAGTATGTTCAGCCTTACTGCTTGGGTTCACTTCAAGAATTTTTAAAATTCTTTATGACTACTTTTATTTTTATTCAGTTAAACATATTTACCCTTTACTATTGAGTGAAAAGTCAAGTAGAGCACATGAATTGTGATTTCAAAAAATATTTTGGGGGGGGTTTGGGCCACACCCAGTGACGCTCAGGGGTTACTCCTGGCTATGCACTCAGAAGTCCCTCCTGGCTTGGGGACCATATGGGAGCCGGGGGATTGAACCAAGATCCGTCCAAGGCTAGCGCAGGCAAAGCAGGCACCTTACCTCCAGCACCACCACCCAGCTCCCGATTTCAAAAATTTTTTTAAATTAAAAGAATCCCTGACTATACTTAGGGATCACTCATGGCAGTGTTCAGGGGCCCTATGTAGTGTTGGGGATTAAACCAAGAATATCTTCTTACAAGACAAGTATCATACTTTATGTCTGGTTGGTAATAAAAAGATTTATTTCTCACAATAATTCATTTATATATAAATAATTTATATAAATAGTTTATCTTTCATAAAAAAGCAAAAAGTAAAGTAGAGGAAGGAAATCCTCTTCA
>PVKC010048334.1:0-10912 GCA_004027635.1 Crocidura indochinensis | reverse complement strand
CTCAGGGGTTACTCCTGGCTGTCTGCTCAGAAATAGCTCCTGGCAGGCACGGGAGACCATATGGGACACCGGGATTCGAACCAACCACCTTTGGTCCTAGATCGACTGCTTGCAAGGCAAACACCACTGTGCTATCTCTCCGGGCCCCAAATTACTCAGATTTCATGAAAACTTTAAAATAGCTCTGATCTAGAATTTAAAATGTGAAAATTAATATTAGTCTGCTGGAAGAAATAAATGGTCATGTGACATAGTGACTACTGCAAAATCCCTTTTGTTTGCTACTCCTCTGTTTGTTTATCATGAGTTACTTGGCACCAGGTATTGTTATACAAATTGAAATAAAAGGTGGCATATGCTCTTGAATTCTAGAAATCAATAGTAGTTTGGAAAGAACAGTAAACAACTCGGTTGACTTCCCACAGATTGGGCAGAGTTGCTGTATAAGCCAAGAGAAGAGGCAACTGAATCAAATTTGAGATCTAAATGTTAACTATAAAGAACATTGAAGAAGATACAGGTAGAATGCACAAAGATTTGGACCCCAAAGCCATCTTCAGTCATCATATAATATGGGCAAAGGCAATAAAATCAATAAAAAAGGGACTATGTTAAATTTGAGTTCTATGTGGCAGAAAATAAAAAAGAGCAAACCAAAAGACAGCTCTTTCTGAATGGGAAAAAAATATTTTCATTGTGGCTGTAAAGTTAGAAGAGTATGACTTGTATGCGACAACCTGAGTTCAATTCCCACTGTCCTATATGTTCTCCAGAGCATTTCCAGGAGTAATCTATGAACATCATCATCAGGTATGGCAACAAAACAAAACAAAACAAAAATAATAGCAAAAATGAAATAACAAGACAAAACAGAAACAACAACAAAAATCGTATTCAACACATATAATAAAGGATTGTTACACAGGGTATAAAATTATTCACAAGGATTAATAACGACAACAACTTGCAAAAAATAAAAAAATAAATAGGGGCTAGAGCAGTGGCAAAGCAGTAGGGCGTTTTCTTTACAGGCGCTGACCTAGGACAGATCCTGATTCAATCCCCGGGCATTCCATATGGTTCCCCCAAGCCAGGAGCGATTTCTGAGCACATAGCCAGGAGTAACCCCTGAGCATCACTGGATGTGGTCCAAAAACCAAAAGAAAAAAAAAGAAGAAGAAATGAACAGACATTTTCAGAGGAAGACAATCTGATGACTAATAGGCACATGGTTACTCTATTCAGGGAATATACATTGGAGGGATTAAACCCTTCTCTCTCGAATCCAAAGCTCATAACTCTTCTGGATATAAAGAAATGGTATGCTGATTCAGGGTGTATTTATTTATTTATTTACTTACATAAATTACTTTATTTAAAGACCCTGCACTATATAGTTGACTTTCTTGATCTTGAACACATTGGTTTCCACATAATTTTGAGCAAAATTATTTTAAAAGATAAATAAGAAATACAAAAGGAATGCAGTATCAAGAAACTTTGTGAAAATTATTATATCTTGCAAAGATGTCATTAAGTCATTGTCAGAAGGTTTAGTAAGTTCTTTTTGCTAGTGGATAGTTCTGTTGCTTCTTTTATTTCTGAATATTTGGTGGCTTCATATACACATTGGCATCTAAATTGGTGTTTTCCTATGGTCATGATAGTATTTTAAAAAATGGAGTGATCAGTCCAGGGATTCCAAGCAATATTGCTTGCACTGTGGCTTATGGGGTGTGGTTTTGGAGCACAAAGCTGGAGTTTACCTGTCCTCACACCAAAAAAAAGTCCACGTGACGTCATCCCAAATACCAATATACCTGGTGTTTTCAAATTGGTGTTTCTGTAGAGAGTTTGTATAGAAGTGATGAAGCCAAACCATTGTCGAAGTGGCAGTTGTAGATGGTGAGTGAAGCTGGCATGACTTTGATAGTGTGGTAATTTGCCCCCCATCTTAGATTATCATTTCTAGCTGTGCAGCTGATACACCCATGCTTTTTGATTACTTAGTATACATCCTTTTAAAGAATAGATTGAGTCTATGGAGGCAGCCAAATGCAGACATGGTGAGTAAGCTAGTGTGCATTTGATTTAAGCACTTATCAGAAATCAAAAAATAATGTACATGGCCTATCTCAGGGATTTCCTTGGGGTTAGTTTATGTAGTGTAAGAAAGACTCACTTGAATAATTATTAGTTTTCCTGGCATCATAAACAAGTCACCAACACACTACATGAATTAAGCAACAAAAATGAATTGTCTCACTGTTCTGAATTTTAAAATCAAGATGTTGCTGGGCTTATTTCTTCAGAATCAGGAAGAGAAATTTGGTTCTAGATCGTTTTCTGTTGCTTGAAGATGGTTGTCTTTATTTTATGTCACTTCTGCCATCTGTACAAATTTGTACATTTTAATGTTTTTATTTTCTTTTTTTGGGGAGGGTGGGTCACACCCGGCAGTGCTCAGGGGTTACTCCTGGCTCCATGCTCAGAAATCGCTCCTGGCAGGCACGGGGGACCATATGGGGCACCGGGATTCGAACCGATGACCTTTTTGCATGAAAGGCAAATGCCTTACCTCCATGCTATCTCCCGGGCCCCTAATGTTCTTATTTTCAACTACAGTGGACAGTTCTTGGAATCTATTCCAAGATCTGTGCTCAGGGGTTGCTCTCAGCATTGCTTGAGGACTATAAAGTATCAGGTATTGAACTTAGGTTTACCACATGCATACATGTATCCATGGATACATTTCTCAGAACAAAAATACAATAGATTCTCAGAATCAGTATATAGGAGTATAGATATAATATAGATATTCTATAGTATCTTCTTTTTCTCCCACACTCCAATCCCCTCCTCTCCACTCATCTTTTCCCCTACTCAGCACATTAAGTTATCTCTTTGACCTTAAAAAAAGAACTATTTTTATTTAAAAAACACCATAGGTTTTATGTCTTATTGCAGTGGTACTTTTCAAATTTTTTGTTTGAATTATAAAAAAATTAGTATTATTTTGTTTTTCTTCCTTTTTCCCTTTCTTCCCTTAAAACGATATTTATAGCCTCTAGAAAGACTCCTCCCATTTTCTGCTTGTTTGATTTTTGCTCCATTTTATTTTATTTTTTGTCTTTCCTTCAAACAGAACTGAATAATTTGAACCATCTTGTTCCGCCTCACAAACTGATGGGGAAGTAATGGAGGGTACCAAGAGCAGACAATCATATGAACATTAAGTAGAAATTAAAAAAAATGATCAGACTTAAACACCAAATCCAAAGCCAATGACAACAGAATAGACATTCAATATATAACATGCTAGACACAGAGGGGACCACTTATACTAGCAACCTGGATAGTAAAGGAACAGGATATGGAATGCATGCTGGGAACAGGGGTGGAGGGAGGACAAGTTTGGTAGAGGGAATGCCCTGATTCAATATCACTATGTACCTAAAAAATTACTGTGAAAGAATTTTAATCTATTGTGATCAAAATAAAAATTAAAAAAAACACCATAGAGTATTTTCTCATTACTTATTTTAACTTAATTGCATAGAGAAGATCCCACTATCAAATAAGAACACATTCTGAGGTACTGCAGGATATAGTTTCAATATAAAAAAATTTGTGGTGGATAATGATATTGTATGCATAACATAATGAACCTTGGCCAGAATGTTGTCCAATTGATTTCATAATTGCTAGTAAATTAGATATTAGTTGAAGGTAGAATAAGTTCCAAGCTTTCCTTATTTTGAAAGATCTGCTTTTCTAGAGAGGGCAAACTTAGTAGTTACTTTATTTTCTCTCTCTATAGAAAACTGTGACCTACATAGTAATACAGAGAGGCATTTAAATTTTTCTTGGAGTTTTTAACTGACACTTTGAGAGCAGCTGGTCTAATAATACTGGAATATTAAACTGAAAAATACATAAATTCAGAAGTCCTAGGACAGTTACTCATTTTTCATCTTGCCTCTCCATGGATACATTTCTCAGAACAAAAATACAATAGATTCTCAGAATCAGTATATAGGAGTATAGATATATTATAGGTATTCTATAGTATCTTCTTTTTCTCCCACACTCCAATCCCCTCCTCTCCACTCATCTTTTCCCCTACACCTCCTCTCTTCTCTTCCCTACTTTCCTATCTTCTCCTTCCTTTCTCTCACTTTCTCTCTACCCCTACCCTCTTTCTCCTCTTCCCTCCCCTCTATTCTCTTCTCTACCTTCATCTGTCTTCCCTACTCACTTTTTCTCTTTCTATATATTTATTTTTTCTTGCTCCCTCCCTTTCCTTCCTTTTTCCCTTCCTTTCTTTCCCTCTTCCTCTCACCTTCCCTCTCTTTCCTCCTCCCTCCCTCCCATGCCCCCACCCTCCTTCTCTTTCTCCCACCCTTCCCTCCTCCTTTCCTTCTTTCCTTCCATCTTTCTTTCCTCCTTCCTTCTTTTCTTCATTCCCTTTCTTTTTTTATATCCTTTTTTACTCTTTCTTTTTTACTCTTTGGTGGCATGTTAATTTTTCTCGATTTAGTTTAAAGCCCATTTATCTTCCTTAGAGCAACAATAATAAAACTTGGTTAAGAAAGGGGAAGTTTAATAGATCTGTGATTTCCTAATATATTTTTAAATAAACATTTCTCTTTGAATTCCAATATGCAAAACAAATAAATAGAGTGATGAAAAGAGTAGTTGGGTTTTCCCCAAGATAACCCCTAAGTTCTCAATTCTTGCCTCATTTCTTACAACACTATCACCACAATTATCCTGACATTGAGAGGTATCTGTGAAATCTCGAGTCTTTCTAAACCATGGATAGAATACTATATTAGTGATCTCTTTCTCCCTTTTATTCCTAGTACTTTGAGGTTATTCTGCTTCATTAAATAATACCTAGATTTCAATAGAAACTAAGAGTTTGAGAAAAATTGCTTTCTACCTATGAATATATATATGAAGTCATGAGAAGCAAATACTTATTCACATAGATAAGAGTATAACATGGAAAAGAGATATATATCTGAGCACAATTTCTGTCAAGGTCTTTAGAAACAAAGAAAGAATTATGATGACTTATTCAAATTTTCTCACAGTTTTTAAGTGGCTATCTGTTATATTCAGTAATATAGAGTTTGATAAAGTAGGTTATAATTATAAGTAATTAATCACCAGTAGAGGATTTGTTTTGTAAAAAGATGTCAAAGTAACTATTATTCTTTGAGATGTTGATAATTATTCATATATTCACATTAGTTTTGTGGCAGACTAGACTGATAAACCTAAAATGTGGAGGGAAATAATATGGAATACAATGAATAGTTCTTATGTTATATAAATTTCAAAATATAAGAGTAAATATTTGATGAAATTTATGTGGGATTGAGTTGTGATTGTGGATCTAAACTCTGGATGTAGTATAGTCGGCATAAATAATCAGTATCTAAGAGCTGCTTATATTATATTGCAGAAAAGTCTTACTTATACTGGGCTCTTATTTAAAGAGGTGATATCATTACATCTCATCTTTAGTTGGCACTGTTTTGAAATAAAAATAACTTGAGAGGAATTTTAAGGAATGAATTATTTTTGACCAACTAAATAAAATTATTGAGACTTAGTTTCCCTGTCTATAAAATAAGACAAGCAAACAAAAACAGTTTCATTTCTACTAATTTTGTAAGCACACATTATAAATCAAATTTTAAACAATGATTCCACCCTGCAGAGCTCTAGGTGGCAATTCACATGTATACAACACAGCAGTCCATATCTGATACTTTAATCAATTCTCTCTTGTTCTCAATGTGATTAATTAGCACTATGTACAGATTTTTACAAGCATTTATGGTTTAAATTATAACACATAAATCATGGAAATATTTGACATTTCAATAAAGTAGATACTCAACTTTCTCAAAACTATTCGATCTAATTAAAAAATTAATTATCTAGAAATCAAAAATAAATGTGAATTAATGAAAAATATTATATTAATAATCTTGCTTCTATTTTAGTATCTTATGATTTTTCTGAATGTGAAAAATAAAAAGAAAACATAATGAACTGATATATTTTTTATAAAATAAATTTAATGTTTAATGAAGGAGAAATTCATGAAAGATATTATTCCAAGCCAGTCCAACTTACCTGGTCAAGAAAAGCATGAGACTTATGTATTTGCTTTCACCAGAGTTTTGGCTTCTGTTATTATAGGTAAGTTATGTGTACAGAATGAATATCAGACTGCACTCTTTAGGAAAAAATGATGTTTATTTAAAATTTAACATTTTTATTTAACGTGACTTCTAAGAGTTAATTGATAAAAGAGAAACATTGCTCCTACTCTTACAAAGAGTCAATTCAGTCAGAGTTGTCTATTTGGGTTAAACCTAAGGACCGGAGGTTATTTGAATTATTTTCCCAAAAATATTCTGATAGACAGAAGGTATGCAAGTCTATTATTTCATGCTTCTTCTATTTTCAACATATAAGTCTGGTAAGTATAGGTTCAGTCTTTAGGTTCTTTGATCTTTCTATGCTTTTCTCCCACAGGTAAATTCACAAGACAAAAACACTGTCTTCTTGACTTTAGCAGCCTCTGATTTACTTTGCAGGGAAAAGGTAAATATTTCAACAAAGAAAAATGTAAAATTTCTTTTAGGGGTGTTCTTAATATAAAAACATGGAAAAAATGCTGGAGAGTGAAAATATATGGGTAATAGTTGTAAGACACATGGATGATCCCTGTTCAATCCCAAACACTGCATGTGGTTCCCTGAGTCTTACAAAAAGTGATCCTGAGCACAGAGCCAGGTTTAAGACCTAAGTACCACATGATTTGTATCTTGTCAGTAATAACTTATTTTAAATACCAATTTATATCCATCAGAATTATTTTAATCTTTGACTTTTAATTCTAGTAAACTACAAAAATAAATTCATAAGAATCTCTTGCACTCACATATATTAAAAATGGGTAGAAGATGGGGCCCGGGAGATAGCATGGAGGCAAGGCGTTTGCCTTTCATGCAAAAGGTCATCGGTTCAAATCCCCGTGCCCCATATGGTCCCCCGTGCCTGCCAGGAGCGATTTCTGAGCATGGAGCCAGGAGTAATCCCTGAGCACTGCCAGGTGTGACCCAAAAACCAAAAAAAAAAAAAATGGGTAGAAGAGAAAGTATTTAATATTCTCTGTAAAATCTAAATCATAAATCTAAAATATCATAAATTGTAAGTTTTATAAATCTAAAATATCTAGAAATTAATTTGAAAAGATATAAAATAGTGACAATTATAAATTACTCATGAAAGATATAAACCAGGAATCAATGAAATTGAAATATTTCTGTCATTTTTAAGGAGAAATAAAGTTATTTGAAATAATTCCAAAATATATTCCCATTTTTCAAGGCTGTAGGACATGTACTTCTAAAATTTGTATAATATTATTATATTATGCAAATTGCCAAAGTAATCCTAAATAAAAAGAAGATGGGAGACATTACAGTACCAAAAATTCATCTTTGTAACAAAGATGTTGTAATTCAAAGTACATTGTACTGGAACAAAAGACTTTTGGAGAAAAAGAATAGAATTGAGAGACCAGAGAAAGATTCTCCAATGTAAGAATAGTCAATTTATGAAAAAGGGGTAGGTGGATTAAGGTTTGTATAATAGTTTTCCATCCTTTTACTCTACCTGTGTTTATCCTGAGATTTTTATATTTGTTTCCTGTAAACAGCAAATAGATGTTTTTTTTTTCTAATCAAACTCTCTACTCTGCCTTTTGATGGAAGAGTTTAGTTCATTGATATTTAAGATAACTATTGACAGAAAGGGTTGCCATGCCATTATCTTATATAGAGCTATTGCTGCTACAATTGGTTATTTGTCTTATATAAGTTACTTTTCAGTTATTTCCATTTAGAAGATTAGACCTCTCCCACACCATCTGCAAAGGATAATTCATAATAGATTGAATAACATGGTATCTATAAAGTATTTTTTTTCTTTTTTTTTTGGTTTTTGGGCCACACCTGGTGACGCTCAGGGGTTACTCCTGGCTATTCGCTCAGAAGTCGCTCCTGGCAGGCACAGGGGACCATATGGGGAACCGGGGGATCTGTTCTAGGTTAGCTCAGGCACCTTACCTCCAGTGCCACTGCCCGGCCCTATCTATAAAGTATTTTAAGGAAAATAAATGAAGAACTATCAAAAATCTTAACTAAAAAGAGTTTGGAATGATACTACCTTATTGGCAAAGTTAACAAAAGTAGAAATAAATAATCTACATAAAACTAAAAATCTTCTGCAATGTGAAAGAAACGATATCTAGGTTAACAAAGGCCTTATTTCAAGTGGGATAAGATGCTCATATATCCCACAGCAAAGGTCTAATATTAGAAAATACAAAGCATCCTAAAAGTTCAACAGTAACAACAGAATAACAACAGTAGTAGCAACACAAATATTGCCATAAAAATGATAAGAAGGGACCAGAGTGATAGCACAGTGGTGAGGTATTTGTCTTACACCCAACAGACCCATGATGGACCAGGGTTTGATCCCCGGCGTCCCATATGGTCTCCCAAGCCAGAAGTGATTTCTGAGCACATAGCCTGAGAGTCAACGCCCGTGGCCCAAAATCCAAAAAAACAAAAAAGTGATGAGAAGAGTTGAACTAAAAGTTCACCAGAATGATAGAAGGATGGCATCTGAAAAGATATCCAGCATCACTGATAATCAGGAGTATGTAAATCAAAATAATCATGCGTTATCATTTCACACCAGTGACAAGTTTTATATCAAAAAGTCTCTGTATAATAAGCTCTGTGGTAATATGCTACCAAAAAAAAAAAAAAACTTATATTTACTGATGATGGCATTGTTGCTTAATTCACTCTTTTTGGAAAAAAAAACTTTGGAGACTTCCTAAATGATTACAATTAGACTTTCTATATGACCTCATAATTTCACTTCTGGGTATCTATCCAAGGAATAGAAACATTAATCTGAAAGGAAGTGAATGCTTATATTCACACATTATTTACAGTAATCAATATCTGAACACAATCCATATGCCCAATAACATCTGAATATAAAGAAATGATTTTATATGTATATATAAATCACAATATGCATAGCTAAGCATATACATGGAATAATACTCAATAATGAGCAAAGATGAAATCATGCAGCTTTCTATAACATGAATAGAATGGGATGAAATCATGCTAAGTGAAATAAGTGAAAAAAGAAGAAACAAATAACAGATGATCTCACGCATATATATATATATATATTATAAAGAAACAAAACAAAAGATTAGGAAAACCTCATTGATAGCGCCCTGAGTTACAGTCAATAGAATTATGATTTGAGTACAATAACTGAGGTACCTAAAGAATGAACGTTGAGTTAATCCTGGCACTCTGAAATATGGCAACACTATTTATTGCAATATTGCAAGCCTAAAGCAATAATATCAGCATTATTGTTAAAATCAACAAATTGATCTTTTATAGTAAGAAATTAGACAATGGCCAATTGTTTCAATATAAAATATAAAGTCCTAGTGTAGGGTTGAGGCCTTTCTCAGCACGGCACCTTTACCCCTTCAGCTGGTGGGACTCAAGGGGTAGTATAAGTATAACGACATAGATATTCACAGGCCGTCAGTCAAAGTTTCAGAAATCATTTGAGTTTATTCTATGGTCCTATCTGCCATATGCATTTCCTCACATGGCTTCTATGCTCAATTTATTCCAAGAAGCTACTTCTAAGCTGCTTCTCCTCTGGCTCTCTGCCTCTGGCTCTCTGGTGCTCTCTGACTCTCTTTCAGCTACTCTCCATCTTCCACGCCACCCTCATCCCCCTATGTAACTCCATTTATTATTTATTTATTATTTTTGGTTTTGGGGCCAAACCCGGTGACGCTCAGGGCTTACTCCTGGCTATGAGCTCAGAAATTGCTCCTGGATTGAGGGACTATGTGGATGTCGGGGATGGAACCTATGGGTCTGTCCTGGGTCAGATACATACAAGGCAAACGTCCTACTGCTGTGCTATCGCTCATGCCCCACCTTTTATATTTTTTTATTCCAAACCTCAAACCCCTCCAGGTGTGGGTGAGTCTGACCATCCAGGTGATATTAACTTAGGGCATTAGTGGAGGCGTAACCTCACAGCCAATTAAAACAAAATCAGAGATCCAGATTATAAAATGAATTCTGCAACTTGGGAGTAAGGGAGGTGATGAGAAATAAGTGGGATACTGTATATTGTTGCCCTGGTGACAGTTGGTACAATAACATTGTCAGCCTAAAATAATAACACAACTGCCATTGTAAATAATGAAACCTCAAGAAGAACACTTGATTGTGAAATACTCTAAAAGATAAGGTTTATTGACAACAAAAATAGTCATTTAATATGCATGAGAGATCTATATTTTTTTAGTTACAAAATCAGATAATCTCTTTGATGAAATCTATAATTTTCCATTTTAAAAACAGAATCCGTTGGTTTACCCATTTAATAAAATGAGGCTTCTGGTTTTTTTTTTTTTTTTTTTTGGCTTCTACTGGTTTAGTAGAAGTAAAAACAAAAATGAAGCAATATGGTACTCCTAGAAAATTCCACTTTTAGTGGAAAAAATGCAGTAAAACCAAACTGACATTATAAGATATAAAAATGACATATGAAATGCATACTATGTCAGAGGTTGATAAATGATATGGATATTTTTATGCAGGCAAAGGGTGAATAGGTTTCTGTGTTAGGCAATTTTAGACCCTATGGCTTGGACTTCTTCTTTCTGAAAGAGTGACATGAAGCTGACTTCTAAATAAGATGTGAGATCAGTCTGTGAGAAAAGGATATTCCTAGAATGAAAGATGAGTCCAAG
>PVKC010048333.1:0-10914 GCA_004027635.1 Crocidura indochinensis | reverse complement strand
TGAAGGTTTACAGTTTGGGCTTCTGTGATTGTTCTGTTGGTTGAGCATAGGTGGCTTCTGAGACCATTTCACAACAATTTGGTGTATTCCAACTGACCTACTCCTGGCTCTGTGCTCTGGGGTCACTCTGGGTGTCAAGGCTTATCAGTAGTAAACTGATGGGTTGTCACAGTCATGTAATTGGCTTCAAGTTTCACAATTTGGAGGATCTGTGGAGTTGGACCGGTGAAAACATATGGTCACAGCCTTAAGATAAGGAATTTGTGACCTAATGTTTGCTTTACTGCCACACAGGCTTAATATGTCAACAGTCCCCCCAGAATTCTGGCCTAAGGCAGTTAGGTGTTGAGACAGAGGCCCTAAACATACTTGGTAATGATTTCAAGCTCTGTGCCACCAGCCCCTTCTCACTAGGAGAATCTCCAATTGCCCCATTCCCAGTGAGTGCATCTCATCGCCTGGCACTGTCAAGATTGACCCACTTTGGTCAAGAGTCTCTAAGTGAGGTTGAGGAAATACTAAATAATTGGTGGTTTCTAGCCCTGAACTGCCCGCTGGACAAACTCAGGCTGGCATTATCCCTCTTGAGTCTCTATGGCTTCTTTTGCTTTCCAGGCAGGTGTAGGGAGCACAGACACAGGCAAGTCTCCTTCTACTTCAAGGGCAAGGTTGGTGATTTCTTGTGCCTCCCAAGCATCAGTTTCTGGAACAGAAGAGCGTGGTTTCCGGGTGGCAGTGGGGATGCAGTCTAGGACAACGCCTGTCATTGAGAAAAAGAACAGGAACAGGAAGCTGGCCTTTTTGGCCCCTTCCAAGAACGTGGACAGGAATGCAGGGTGGAGGTTAGCTCTGATCTTCTGCCTGACCTGGGCCCGCCTCTCTTCCCAGGGGTGTATATAGGGCACAGCGTGGTCCTTTGACTTCAGCTAGTGCACAGCTAGCTGCAGAAGACAGCGCTATATTCTGGGGGTAAGGACCTCCTGCGGGACGGGTAGGATTCTGATGTGGGCTTCGGGGACTGGACTCCCAGAATCCGCACAGGGAAGGGAGTCACAGAGGGCCAGAAGGCACTGGGGTGCCGGGAGCAGGCGAGTGCACCTGGAGAGTGCAGGAGAAAGGTGCATCTCCGAGGGGATGGACTGGGCGTACTGGGGGGTATTTTCGGGCTTGGGGTGAGGGCTTGGGATTGTTTGTCCATCGCGGAACTGGGAGTCTTGGGGATGCTGTGGGACTTGGACTGTGCCAGGAGGGAGTGTCTCCAGGTACAGCGAATCTGGTAGTTCTGGGTTGATCGCCCTAAGCTGGTGGATGGACCCAGAGAGTGCAGGATGGGGACGCTGGAGATGTGCACAGGAGGAAGGTTAGTCCCAGATGGAACTGGGAGTCCTGGGGACGCTGGGGGCTTAGGCTGCCCAGGAGGGAGTGTCCCCAGGTACAGGGATGAGTGGGGGGACCTGGGTGGCCTGGATCACACAGGAAAACGGGGGGCCCAAAGGAACCTAGGGGCCTGGGGTCCCCCTAAGCTGGTGGATGGACCTGGAGCTGGCAGGAGAAAGGTAGATGCATCCCAGAGGGGACCTGGGGAGACTGGGGACGTTGAGTGACCTGGAGCTGGACCGGGCTGCTTGGAGCATCAAGATGGGATGCCCTGGAGTGCTCAGAGGGTTCAAGACGGGTCCCAGGAGGAACCTGGGGCGCCTCAAAACACGGGTGGGTGGGGAAGAAACCCTCATGCAGAAGGAAAAGAAACAGCTGTTCTGGGAAACAGAAAGTCCAGGAGGGCGTGGCTTCGAGAGGGGGCGTGGCCTCCGCGAACCGTTAGGTGTCTGAATTGGGCGTAGTCTCCGGAGGGCGTGGCTAAGACGAGGGGGCGTGGCTTCCGCGAGTTTCTGCCGGCCGCGGTGGGGCGTGGCCTCCGTTGTCAAGGCGCATGTCTTGTAGCCAGGGATTGGTCCAGGCCCTCGGGGGCGTGGCCTGTGGTTTCAGGGGGCGTGGCCTCTTAGTGCTGTCAGTGTCCTGGCTCAGCTGAGCCCCAGCCAGTTGCAGGCAAGTTCAATGCCTGAACCCAGCGAATTCGGGGCTGGCTGAGCTGTTTCCAGGGTCACTCCGATCTGCTAAGGAACCGTGCACCACTGCAGGCCAGATTTTGGAGGTTTCCTCTGGGGGGCTTGTTTTTGTTTTGGGGCCACACCCAAAGGATGCTCAGGATTACTCCTGGATCTGTGCTCAGGAACCGCTCTTGTTGCTCTAGTCTAGGGGGACCCTATGGAATGTCAGGGATCCAACCCAGGTCTGCAAAGTGCAAAGCAAGCGCTCTTGTCTTAAAACCATCACAGTGAAGCTGGGGCGAAATGTCAGTGCAGAAAAGTGTTAGCACCCGTTTGAACTGACCTTTCTTTGCTTGTGATCGCTTGGTTGATGAGTGTGACATGTCCCATTCCCAGTTGTCTAGGACCGAGTCTTGCCTTGTTTGACATATATGCATAAATACAGTCTTGCATTTATGTATATTTTGAAAAAGACACAGGACTACAGGTGTAGGTAACAGAGCGTTCGTAAATTCTTCGTGCCCAGGAGTTAAGCTTATTATGATGAACTATTTTAATTTTTTGGTTTATAGAGGCAACTATTTTTTTTTATCTTGCTTGTTGGGGTGCTTTGTATACTCCACACCCCACAATTGAGAGCCGCGGGAACCCTCCACCCAGGCCATTGTCTCCTCCTCTCCCATCTCTGGTTACCTTGGCTCAGGTCAAACCGGGGCTGGCTGACTTTGTTATATTTATTCCTTTTCTGCCTTTATCTTCCCTGTGGGGCTTTCCTGCCAATGCTTGCTTTTCGTTTCTGTAGCTCTGGCAGAAGTTTCTCTTTCTTTTCTTTCCTTTCCTTGCTGAGTTGGGCTCTTAGATCTTTCCAAATCTTGGCTGGTGTGAGTCATGCTGTGATTAAAGTAGAGCTGCAGGCATCATTTATTTGGGGTGAGAGGGAGGAACCCACACCCGAGTTGGTCAGGACTTAATCCTAGCTTCTTGCTCAAGGAATCTGTCCTTGCCAGAATTGGGGACTATCTGTGGTAATAGGGATTGAACCCTAATTGTCCAAGGGCAAGGGAAGCATCTACTCACTGTTCTATTTCTCCAATCCCTATTTAGGCTTTTTTTTTTTGCTTGTTTGTTTTCTTTCTTTTTTGAGGATGGGGGGAACACTCATAGTACATAGTGATTACTCCTGGCTCAGAAAGCAGACCTGGGGGCCGGGCAGTGGCGCTGGAGGTAAGGTGCCTGCCTTGCCTGTGCTAGCCTAGGATGGACCGTGGTTCGATCCCCTGCTTCCCCATATGGTCCCCCAAGCCAGGAGCGACTTCTGAGCACATAGCCAGGAGTAACCCCTGAGCGTCACTGGGTGTGGCCCCCCCAAAAAAAAGACTTAAAAAAAAAAAGCAGACCTGGCAGGCTCATGGGTCTCTATGGGCTACTGGGGATCAAACTCAGGTCAGCTGTGTGCAAGGTAAATAATGTCCTAACTGCTGTGTTTTCACTCTGTTTTTTTTTCTTTCTTTTTTTTTTTTTTTGGTTTTTGGGTCACACCCGGCAGTGCTCAGGGGTTCCTCCTGGCTCCATGCTCAGAAATCGCTCCTGGCAGGCACGGGGGACCATATGGGGCACCGGGATTTGAACCAATGACCTTTTGCATGAAAGGCAAACACCTTACCTCCATGCTATCTCCCGGGCCCCATCACTCTGTTTTTTTTCATTGAGTTGTGTGTGTGTGTGTGTGTGTGTGTGTGTGTGTGTCCCATGGATAATTTGATTTATGCATTGGTGGAGATGCAATCCAGGCCTCACACATGTCTTCTATCAATAAACTAAGGTGTTTTATTTGTCTTGGGGTCACACCCAGGGGTGCTCAGAGGTTACTCTTAGCTCTACCCTTGAAAATCACTCCTGTTGAGGGCTCAGGAACCCAATGGGAACCCCAGGTTAGTTGCATGGAAGCCATGTGCCCTGCCTACTGAATTCAGATCTCTCTGAATCTGCAAACCCAATTTTTATATTTCAAGAAGTGCTACCCTCTCACACAAGAGGCAACAGGAGTTTTGCATATTTGTGGTGCAGCACCCAACTTGTTTTTTTCTGTGTTTTGTTTTGTTTGGGCCACACTAGTGGTGCTCAGGCATTACTCCTGGCACCCAGAAATTCCCGCTTTGGGATCAGACTATATAGGATTCAGGAATAGAATCTGGTTGGCCTTATGCAATGCAAACTCTCTCCACTCTGTACAATGGCTCAGGGCCCAGTTTCCTTCCTTTCAGCTGCAATGCCAAGCCTTAGACAGCATGGATGAGGGACCAGAAGCTCTTCCGAAGTAGGCTTTCCTGAAGAGGAAACTGAGGGCTGGGGTTTCCATTCTAAGTTTCATGGATCACCTCTGATCTCAACTCAAGCCTTACTTCCTCGCTGAGATCCTGTCTGGGGGTTGGAGAATCTCTCAAAAAAGCTCAGAGACTGGGACCCCCTGGGCTACTGCATCGCCTTGTCTTGGGTGGCAGGGAAAGAGCATAATCTTACCTAATTCTTGTAGGTTTGCAGACATGGCCGCCGTCCTGGAAGCTAATACCGCCTTTGCCCTGGACCTTCTGAAGACGCTGGGGGAAAACAATTGCAACAACGTGTTCCTCTCACCCCTGAGCATCTCCTCTGGCCTGGCTATGGTCTACATGGGGGCCCGGGGCATCACGGCGAAGGAGATATCCCAGGTATGAGCCTGTAGTCTCGGTGGGCACTTGCCTTATCTTAGGCATGACCTACTAGTGATGGGAGTTGGACCCTGGGAGACGGGCTCAGCCTGCTTCTGGCAGAGCCCTTCACATCTTTGTAGGGTTGGATATGTCCTCCCTATTCTGAAAAGGGTGTTCACCACCCACGATCCTCTTACTTAGCACCACTTTTTTGGGGCTTTTGTCTGCTCTGTATGTTCCAGGCCCAGCTTGTTTCTGGCTGCTGGGCCCTGTTTCTGTGTTTGAGGTCTTTTAATTTTTTTTCTGGAGACTCTCATTTTCTCATGCCTCCCCGAGATGTGCATAGGAGTTTCATGGCTAGTGACAATTAGCTGACAACCTCAGCCATCTTCTGCCCCAGCCCCTCCAATCCCAGCCCTTTTCCCTGTCTCTGGAGCTCCTTGGCTCCTTCCATTCTTCCAGATTGCTCCCTTCCCAGGACTCTGGATCACCCCAGCATCTGTTGGGGTTCTTCAGTGGCTACACAGCCCCATGGCAAGGGGGAGACGGTTGGTCAACCCCCAGATACTTCAACACCCCTATGGTTGCCAGAAAGAGAAGTTGCTGCTGAGCCAGGAAAGCTGCTCTCATACCAGCATGAGAATTTGGGGGGCCTTCCTGCAGGCCTCCTTTCCTGACAAGAAGGTTGTGTGGTTTCTATGCCTTCCATGGAGCATTAAGGGACTCTGTGTGCTCCCTCATACCAGGGCTCTGCAGACCAAATAAGGCAAATCAGACATTAGGAAAGTTAGAACACAGCACACCTAATTTTGGGAGAGAGGGGGCTGCCCCTGCCAAGCATGGGGGATGGCCTGGCCTGCAGCTGGCTCTGCACAGCACAATGCCTGGGGCTGCCATGGGGTTGTTGTTGGGGCTTGTGTGTGGGCTTTGGGTTCAGGGTCTTGAGGCTTGGAGTTCACAGTAGGGGTCCAAGATCTGCTGACTGGCACCTGTGTGTATGTGATGCAGGCCCTCAGCTTACACTTGGTCAGCGGTGACATGCGCCAGGGCTTCCTGGATATCATGGGCATCGTGAATAAGCTGGGTACCCAGTACCAGCTCAAGATGGCCAACCGCCTCTTCGGAGCCAAGACCTTCGAGTTCTACTCTGTAAGTGTTGCTTGGTATACCCTGGGAAAGGGAGAGGAAGGCGGTGGGGGGGTAACAGGTGAAGGTTAGTGGTGCTTCTAGTCCACATTGCCTGGGCATGCCTCACGACTGAGCTTGGGCAATAAACCTGGTGTCAGATGCTGTCTGGGGTTTTGCACCAGTCAAGTCATGAGGTGGCCTGGCCTTTTTCAGCCTGACATAGAGACATGAGCACGGCAAGACATCACAATCTGTGGCTTCTCTCTCTCTCTGTGTGTGTGTATATGTGTGTGTGTGTGTGTGTGTGTGTGTGTGAGAGAGAGAGAGAGAGAGAGAAAGAGAGAGAGAGAGGGAGATGGAGAAATTGTTCAGGACAGTGCTCTTTTTCCTGGTTCTGTTCTCTGGAATCACTTTCTGGTCTGTTTTATTTATTTGCATGTTGTTATTATTTTGCCCATGAAAATACTTTGGATGTTTTTGAGAATATTTATTCATTCACTTTATTTTGGGTCTCCCAAGGCCCTGTTGCTCCTCCTGGTGGGTCTCATCTAGCCAGGTCCACAGCTGAGTCTCGGACCCTGGATGACCCTGGGAAGACATGAGCTATTCTGCCCCATTAGGGGTTCTCCAGGGCCACACCTGGTGCTATGCAGGGGAATAGTTAGTGCTGAAGGCACCACTAAAGGTAGCTATATGCAAGTCCAGAAGGATATTTCAATCCCTGTGCCATCTCTTGAGTCCCCGAATCTGATTTTTGAAATTCATTATTATTCTTGTTTTTGAGGCCACAAACTGCATGCTCAGCACTTATCTTTGCCTCTATGTTCAGTGCTTACTGCTGGCGCTACACCCAGAAATTTTCTTGTAAAGGGTAGCCCTAGGGGATGCTGGGGATTGAACCTGGTTTGAGCTTGTCAAGGCAACCTCCCTCTCTGCTGTGTCTTGGCTCTGAACCGAACACTTTCCCCAATGGAGTGGTAGGTTGATGGCAGATCTATAAGGGGGCCTTGAAGGAGCAGTCCCTTTAATGCCTGTTTCCCAGTCTTTCAAGGACTCCTGCCTCAAATTTTACCAAGCCGAGATGGAGCTGCTGGATTTCGCTCAGGATGCCGAGGAGTCCCGGAATCACATCAACTCTTGGGTTGCCCAGGAGACAGAAGGTGAAATGCCTTTTATTTTATTTGATGTTTACAGGGGCTACTTCTGGCACTGATTGAGGTGGTGGGGTGTAAAGAGACATTCTTTCGGAGTTGGTTTGAGGTTTGTTTATCCCAAGTTCCCAAAAGAGAAAGGAAAATTCCATATCCTCCTATTCAGGGAGGACAGGAGAAGATGGTATGTTGACAATTCTCTGTAATAAGTGATTCACACAGATTATAGAGGAAATAGCAGGCAAAAAATTTCACACTGCAAGCTGTTCACCCAAAAGCGAGTCACTCCAACAAATGGCACCACAAGCCTAGATGACAGCCCAGCTCAGCTCTCCTTCCTTCGATTTATTGAAATCCAAATTCAAGCCCCTCCCCTAAGGAGGGGAAAATACCAACAGAAAATGAATGAGATACAAAAACAAATGATAAAAAAATGTGGATTATTTAAAAAGACCTCAATTTACTTAATGTGTACAAATGGCACCCAAAAAACTCAAAACTCAACCCTCATCAATAGTGCATAACATGTTTTCTTGGAAATTCCCCATAAAGATGCTCCAATGGCTGATATATTTAATTAAATGGATTATACCACCTTTTAATACAGATTTGTTCAACCTTCTGTAAAGTGTTGGTATTGGGTTGGCTTTAGTCCTCATTTCCTATGAAATTATACAATTACATGAATGCCTCTCCCATCCTATAAAATATCCTTGATTGTTGCTGTAGTTTTGATGTTGGTGATGTCATCCTGCTGAGTTTATTGTTGATTGACTAATAATGGGTAAAAGGATTCAAAATAGTGAATCTCTTATTTCCACTGCAGAAAACAAGACCCTTCGTCCTATACAGACTCCAACCTAAAGCCCAGTTTAAGAATCATTAGGTTCTGGGGCTGGAGAGATAGCATGGAGGCAAGGCATTTGCCTTGCTTACAGAAGGACGGTGGTTCTAAAGGAGAAGGGATTGTACAATTACTTCTCCTACCAAATGTCATGCCAGGGAATTGGATAAAAAAAGAATCTGGGGTTTTGGAAGTACTGATCTGGGGATCCTCCAAGATCCATTCATAGCTCTACTTGCAAGACTCAATGAGGAAAAAACAAAGGTAATGTTGCAGGTAGAAGAAAAAAATTTTTTTGAGGTTTATTGGGTAACAGGAGAATGTGACCATAATTTGTCAAAAGGACTGGCTGTAAAATTGGCATCTCCAGGAAATCCATATTCTCTCTCTTTATTTTTTTGTGGCCACACCCTTTTGATGCTCAGGGATTACTGCTGGCTAGGAGCTCAGAAATTGCCCCTGTTTGGGGGACCATATGGGACGCCGGGGGATTGAACCACGGTCCTTCCTTGACTAGCACTTGCAAGGCAGGCACCTTACCTCTAGCGCCACCTAACCTGCCCCCCATATACTCTAGAAGGAGTGGGTGGGTTGGTAAAATCCTGTCTGTTCATTTCAAAAGTTATGGTGTGTGTGTGTGGAACCAGAGAATCAGAGAGCCATAATTAGGTCTCATGTGGGTCCAGTTTCCTCATCTTTGTGGGATGCCTTTCACAAACAGTAGAAGGTAGTATTTCATGTTCCCCCAGTTCCAAAAGAACCAGAACCCTCCACCAATTCAAAGACTCACAAAAAACTTTAGGGGCCACTGCCGTTTTAGAAAATGCACCAATAAAAATAGACTAGAAATCCAATAACCCAGTTTGGACAGATTAGTAGTCCCTTATAGCTGATAAATTAAAGGTGCTAAAGGAATTGATGAGTGAACAATTGAGACTCGGACAGATTGAAACTTCCTTTTCCCAGCACAATCCCCTTATTTTTGCTGTTAAATAAATCAGAAAACTGGAGGCTCTTAATGAATCTCAGAGCTGTAAATTTATTCTTGTTTCCCATGGGAAAACTACAGACTGCTTTACCATCACCTATAGTTATTCCAAAAGACTGATCCTTGTAATATAGATTTGAAAGACTGCTTTTTACCATATTCCAATACATCTGGATGATAGAAAATGTTTCCCATTTTCTCTTCCTGACTACAATCATAACTCTTCTAGCGGATGCTATCAGTGGAAGGTTTTACCTCAAGAAATGTGTAATTCCCCAACAGCATGTCAGTTCTTTGTAGATAAGATCTTGCATCCTGTTCGTGATAAGTTCCCACAGGCAAAAATAAATTCAATATGCAGATGATATATTAATTTCAATGAATAATCATACAGATTTTCAAAAATTATATTCATTTGTTATTGACTGTTTATAAGTGTCAGGACTAAATTTAGCTATGGAAAAAATCGAGACTTGCCACCCTTCTAATATTTAGGTTTTGTGTTAGACCATATTTCTATTTGTCCTTAGAAGATTGCTATAAATCAGAAAAACCTCAAAACGCTGAATGACTTTCAAAATCTCTTAGGGGACTTGAATTGGGTCCAACCAGCACTAGGTACCTCCAATTTTTTTTTTTTTGGTTGTTGTTTTTGGGCCACACCCGGTGATGCTCAGGGGTTACTCCTGGCTATGCACTCAGAAGTCGTTTTGGCTTGGGGGACCATATGGGAAACCAGGAGATTGAACTGAGGTTCGTCCTAGGCTAGCGCAGGCAAGGCAGGCACCTTACCTCCAGCGCCACCGCCCGGCTCCTGGTACCTCCAATTCTAAGATGACTAATCTTTTTCAGAAACTAGAGGGAGACCCTGCCCGACATAGCCCAAGACACTTGAGCCCTTCAGCTATGAAATAATTGAAGCTTTTTGTGTATAGACTTCAAAAATCCTTCCTTTCCAGGTTTATATCTGGTGAGAAGGTATTTCTTTTAATTTTCCTGACTAGAGAGTCCCTCACAGACATGCTTACTCAACTATCAGGAGCTTTAGAATGGGTTTATTTACAAAATAATAAACCGTCTGGCACTGTGGTTTCCTATTTAAAACAATATTCTCAATTTACCATCAAAGCAAGATTCAGAACAATTTCTCTGTTTGGATTTGACCCAGATACGATAGTTCTAACAATACCAAAAAAAAAAAAAAAAAAAAGGAACTCGAATCAGTCTTGTCTCTTAATGAATCTCTTCTGAGAACTCTTTCAGACTTTTCAGGAGAAATCTCTTCCCATTACCCAGCAGGTAAAGTTTGGGACCTTTTAAAAGGAACCCCATTTGTTATTTCTTCAATTATTCAGACCTCTCCAATAACTGGCACACAGGTGTTTTATATCGACAGATCTCTTCAGCCCCTAAAAGAGATGTTTTTGAAGATAACATATATATATACATGGAAATTACCTCCAGTGCTGATAATATTTTTGAAATTCTTTATTTTTGATGGAAAGTAAATTAAAAACTTTAGTGGATTTTCCTTTAAAAGATTTCAATTTATCAAAATTCACCCCCGAGTCTAAAGACAGAACTAAAACATACAATCTATCATCATTTTCAAACCATTATGGACAAATTTATTTCGGACCATTGTACATCATATTTTAAATATGCTTCAAGGCAGCATTGAATTAACTTTGTTGACAGAAAGATTAAGGATCTTTGATACTTCCATCAAATCTTCTGCAGCTTACATTGTTTTTATATTGCACAGAATCTTACAATGAATGATTTGACTTTTTTCAGCTAATTATTTCCCTTTCTTGCAGTTTCTATTAATACTCTATGACATTTTCCATAGATATGATTGCAGAAAAGATTTTATTGCAGTGATTCTCCTACTGAGTTTTTATCATGTTTTCCTTGATAGCATTTATTTATAACTTCTATAGTAATCATTTTTTCTTTACAGGGATCTTCTGAAAAAGGACTTTTACATTAATTCATGTTGATTTATGTCATAATATTATGAAATATTCATATATTCAAATTTATCTTTTATACTCTTCAGATA
>PVKC010048332.1:0-10492 GCA_004027635.1 Crocidura indochinensis | reverse complement strand
GTCATTCCTTTGACTAAAGGAAAGGAATTTTGATGCCCAAATTTTCTTAAAGGAGAAAAGGTGAAAATTGTCACAGCCTCAAGATTTCATGCTCAGACCATTCTGACAAGCGGTCAGTCTTAGGTGACAAACTCAAATGTAGACTTTTCTGATATGAAATTATCCAGGAGTTTCTCACTCCTGGATTGGGCTGGGACAAATAGTTTCAATAAAAACTTATTGAAATTAAAAACAGTGTACCATCCTATGTATTTTCGGTTTTAAAAATGCGGATTTTGGGGTCGGTGAGATAGCATGGAGATAAAGCGTTTGCCTCTCATACAGAAGGTCGGTGGTTCGATTCCCGGCATCCCATATGGTCCCTTGAGCCTGCCAGGAGCGATTTCTGAGCATAGAGCCAGGAGTGACCCCTGAGCACTGCAAAAAAAAAAAAAAAAAGAAGCACTGCCGTGTGTGACCCCACCCCCCAAAATGTGGCTCAAAAAGGTTGCCGACCACTGGTCTAAGTGATAGATACGCCGAACACCAGAGGTGCCAGAGTATACCGAGAAAGAAACAAATCAAGTGGAAAAGGAGAAACACAAAGCCTCTACTCTCTTTTATACTACAAAGAAACCTGCAGCAATGGAAACAACTGTTTAGATTAAATAGATGTTCAATAAACTTCTCACTTCAGAGGTCAATAATAATCGTCTATCACTTTTATCCACAGAAACAGGTACAGAATGCCTTTGGAAGCCAGAGACTTCCACTGCAGTGCTCTCTATTAGTATATTTTAGTGTCTTAATTTTATTGTGTCTAAAATAATGCTCTAACTGCTTTGTCCACAGTGGTTCTTGGAGATATAAATTGGTCGTCCTGATTTCACGTGTCAGTCTCCATCATATTAGACTTCAAATGCAGTGCTCATTATGACAATGCCTTAACAAAATTCTCCAATTTATCTATTTACTTTTGATTACATCTGCTATTATGATCCAATGCTTATGTTCATATAGACCACTGACATAGGCAACTGCATACTTTTGTTATAGGCCCCATTAATTTAGTATGTTTTTGAAAATTATTGTTTTGTTTTGTTTTGAGGGCCACACCCGATGATGCTCAGGGGTTGCTCCTGGCTATGGGCTCAGAAATCGCCTCTGACTTTGGGGCAGCATATGGGACACCAGGGATCAAATGGAGGTCCCTGCTAGATTAGCAGCATGCAAGGCAAATGCCCTACCGCTATGCTATCACTCCGGCCCTACATTTTTATTTCATTCAGGCTACATTACTATTATATCATAATGCCCACACTGTCAGTTTTCTTTCAAGAAAGGAACTTGAATGCACAAGACATGGTAGATATTACTTTATAATATAGACTTCTTTTAGAGTGCTCACTACCATGTTGCTTAGTATTCTAGATATGAAAATTGTGTTTATCCTAAAATGCTCCATGCACAGTCTAATCTTGACAGTTTTATTTAGCGTTATCCCCAGTGCCTAGAAATAGAAAAACTCCCCCACATGTGCTGGCCCCATTTTTTAAAGCTCTCTGACCATTGCATAAGGGTCATCCCTCCAATTATAACCTGTGAATAAATCTCAATGTCTGTGTGTGTGTGTGTGAGTGCATACGTAAGGGATTCCTCTATATTTGTCTAATCTTTATGGTACATAATTCTTGCCTATATTGTATATAGTCCCTGTTATATATTATTCCTCTTCCAATCCCCCCTCCCCCACCCATTCACCACCTTACAAATCCTCTTCTATCCTCTCATCCCCTCAACCCTGATCCTTTTTCTCTCCCTATTTAACACTCTTTACCATCAGTTCTTAACTCCTCAGGAACCGGGACTTCCCACTGCCCCAGCAAGCTGCCACCCAGATTCCCAAACAAAAGGATACCCTCTCAGTCCCCCATCTCTTGCCCCAGCAAGAAGCTGCAGTCACTGCTTCTGCTGACTCGTTTTATGGGGCCTTTTCTCTCCCACTTCCCCTCACTATGAACTTTTGCTGCTACTAAATTCAGTTCCAGAGAGACCCCCAGCTCGAGGACACTACCTGATCCCTGACTGCTGTGAACCCTTTCTCAGGATTCACAAGACCAACAATGCAGGATAAAAATGTGCCCTGGACTTTATCCACCCTCAAACAATCTCAAAAGACTTAAAGGGGATATCTATATTTTCTTTGTAAGGTCTGTAGATGCATTTCCTTAATAGTTATAATTCTTAGTGTTTATTTACATATGATGAGGTAGCTTCCCCCATCCCTTTTTTGATCTGCTTATTAGAAAATTCTAGTAGAAAAGTCTTGCTTGGGATACTAGCTCAGGTCAAAACCAGGGCACAGAGACTGTAATGCTTGTTATTTTTACCCCCAAATGCACCAGTAATATATTATGGCATTATTTCTTTTTGCATAGGCACACCAAAATGGGGGTAATCTCATGTATAGAAAGAAGTTCTTAACTAATAGAGATAACAACCCATAAATTTTATAGTATGAGGGTACTTTCCACCCTGAACATTTGTCATGGGAACCTGACTTAGGCCTCAATTGATCAGACATCTGTCATCCACTCCAGATTACGGGATATCAAACTTAGAACTGGCATAGTTTCCTGCACCAGCACCAGTATTCAAACACCCCCCCCCAGGAGGCCCTAATGCTAGTCTGGCATTAACTTGCTCCAGGGTAGGTTCATATCACACCCTGATGATGAAGAAACAGCAAGAACTTGATCTAATGGCAAGTTGCCCTACCTCATCACCTAACAGTGAGATGAAATTAGGAGACACTCCATGAAATCCTAGCTCCATCTGAGGATCTGTGCAAAAACCAGGATCTCTAGTTACAGAAGACTGACTACCCAACTACAACTGAGTAGAACTTTACCTGGGACCAAAAGAATGACCTTGGGGTTAGACAACTAACATGCCTGTAGTCAGTCTTATGACAATATGCTTCATGGGTAGAGACACTTTGTATCTCTTAGGCAAAGGGAATTTTCTTTTAAATTTCCCCAACATTTACTGCACCTATGCCAAAAAAAAATAGACACACACACACAAAAACTTGTTTCATCTGCCCCCTTTTTAATTTTATTTATATCTTCTATATAGGGTCTTCTACCTTTTTCATAAATCTTAGAACATGAATACTATTGTTCTGCCTCATATTTTTATGTTTTCCTACAAATTGAAGGAAAAAGGTGAATGGAACCCAGGGGCCAACTGATCTCAGGTGCTTTGAGGGGGAAAACTGGTCAGAACCAAATACCAAAGCCAAAGTCAATAACAATAGAATGAAGTGACCTAAACTACAACAAGCTAAACACAAAATGGACCCATTATACTGGTAGACCAGAGGGCTAAGAGTGGAGATATGGGATGCATGCTAGGAACTATGGTGAAGTAGTGGAAATGGGCCTAATTCACTGTTACTATATGCCCGAAATACAACTTTGAAAGACTTGTAATTCACAATGCTCTTAATAAAATATTAAAAAGAAATAAAGGACCTTAGAGTCAGAGGCATTGGCTACTTTTGAAAGCCATCAAAAGACAAACGCCGAAGTCTATAAGTAGGTGAAATCTATATCTTCACTCTTTAGTTCTGAAAAGCAGGAATTAATTTTTTTATTTTTTAGGCACCATGACTGATAAATTATATAAGCAGGGTTTTATGTAAAAATATTCTAATACCATGTCCTTTATGAATGTCAGCTTTTATGTACCATGTCCCAGTGTCCTGTACCCTACTCTTTTTATACTATGCCCCATTCATCTTATAGGAATCTTGAAAGCATTAAACAGTCTTCAAATACTGAACATCAGGTGATAAGAAGAGTAAGTAGAAGAGTCAGTTCAAATTCTAAGGTCCGAATAAAAGACTCTGCCTGATCAATAGACAAAATGTATGCACTATCAACATTGAAAATATTTCATTAATTCATATATCCTGATAGAATAATATTTGAAGTTTCAGTTTTAAGAGAGCCTTACCTACTTAAAAGGACATTTTATGAAATATGAAAACATTTGTGTATATTAAGATAAATAAAACATATACTGCTAAAATTATTAAAAGTTGTGTCTAAAGTTAAGGATGGGAGGAGGTGTTATGCATTTGGGGACTGTTTTTCTTGTAAGCTTTTAAGCTCTAATTGACTTTTTAATGATGTAGCTGTATTTCTTTGATAATTTTAAATTGAGGGGAATAAAGGGCGAAATTCTGTAGGCACTTACTTGTCTGCTACTTAATTTATGTACATTATGAGTGAATTTCCATAAGCAAATTTTGTTCAGGCAGGTCACTCATGAAGATTACAGACCATAAATGCGAATTAATGATATTGGGAAAGTAATTAGTAACCAAAGATTAGGATCTCTACCGTGGGTTTAATTCTGGCAAAGATTTTTGGAAAATCTTACATTAATTCATCCTCTGCAGTGAATCACCCACAATGTGAGGCAAAGACTACCTACTACAAGGAAGTACAACAAGGAGAGCTCCTGCCTGCTCTCTGTTGCCATAGAAACAGTGCAGCTCAAGTTTAGCTGTTGCTTTGGTAACCCACCTCCATTTCCTCACATCACTAATGCTAGGGTATTTAGCAGCCAAGAGAATGGTCTCTTTTGTGGATTGAATGTTAATGGATTGTGTATTCTACCCCCCATCCCCAGTCACTTTCCACATTTTAAGGCCTTGTCTAAGAGGCATCTTAATAAGATGATAATAGACACTCAAATCAGACCGAGATTAACTGTAGTGGCAGCAGTGATGGGATTTCTTATCACAGAGAAAGAGAATTTAGCTCCTAGATGAAAAGGGAGGCATTGGCAGCCTCAGTTGTGTAAGGGTCTGAAACTATTTCTCCCAATCAATAAAATATGGTGATAATAATAAACTTACTGGGTAATAATTATGTGCTAGATATGGAGATGAAAACTTTAAACTCACTTAAGAATTTCTACAGAAGAGAATAAAATAAGTAACATTAACTATCGTTCAGATTTAGAAATCAAACTCAATATTTATTTATTTATATATTTATTTGTTAGGTTTTGAATCATACCCAGTGATGCTCAGGTTTACTCCTGGTTCTGCACTCCAGAATTATTGCTGGTGGTACATGGGATATTATATGATATGCTAGGGATTAAACCCAGGTTGGTCTTATGTAAGGCAACAGTCCTACCTTCTGTACTAACCATCCAGCCCCTCAAATTAAAATTTTAATCACTTCCCTAGGTCACCACTTATGAGTTTCACCAGTACAAAATCTTACTCTTCAACTGGAGAAAGAAATTTAACTTAAAAAGTGGGAAATGAGACTACACAAAACATCACTAAGGTGAAGTTCAGGTGCCAGTTTCAACAACAGGTTAAAGTAGAGGCAGATTTCTAACAGACTTTCTACAGGGATAAAACCACAGAAGATCCTGCATACACAGAGAAATTCAAAAGCAAATCTTATACAGCAAGAATCAGCATCAAGTTCAGGCTCCAGCCCAGAGCAGCATTTAACCTAAGTCAACCCCTGCTGACAGCAGCCTTTTAGGTGCTCAGCAAAGGGAAACCTTTTGCTCCTATCTTCCATGTTCCTTGTGTTCTCAAACTTTATGAGATTTAAATTTACTTGATATTCTCTGAGTCTTTTACTTCAAAATACAAAATAAGAGAAGTGTCACATAAAATTACTTTAAAAGTTATGAACTCCATTTGACAATGCAATAATTCTATTTGCATTTCAAGTAGATTTTTAAAGCTACCTAAAGTGCTTGTGGCTAAGTAAAATATGAACTTCAGAGAATGAATTTTTATTGTCTTTATATTCTATTAACAAGATTTTAACACTTTCACTTGTCTTTTTATATTCTTCTAATGTACTTCATTCTTTAAGCACTCCTGACTAGATTGCGGCTCTATGGTAGGCTATGGACACTGAAGTCTCCAAAGGTAACTCAAGGATGAGCATGCTCATGTAAAATTCTTTTCAGTACAGGACAATTGGTTCCCAATTCTAAATTCTTTCCATTTCTCTAAACGGGCATTAAAAATGCTCTCAACTGTCGAAATAATATGAATATAAACTAACTTATAATTTTTATTATTTGTGTGTTTGTATATATACAATTTAGGAAACAGAGAATTCAAAGCAAAGTTTTGTCTAAGAGAACTAAGAGTGGTATTAATTATTTTTAACAAAGAAGAAAGCTTGTCAGTAAACCTATCTTTATTTTAATCTCTTTATTTTTCTCCCTTTTCATTTTCCAAAAACTCCTCTCTCACGCAATAATGGTGCCACCTTGGGCAAATCAATTCATTTTCTTAATCTTAAGTGTCCTTATTAGCAAAATGGAAATGATAATGACAAGCCATTTTAGTGCAAATTTAATGATTCTGCATAAGCAAAGAGTTTATAGAGGACCCTGGTACATAATACTTTAAAATGAGTAATTTAATGTGTATGTAATGGGTAATTTAATAGGTATATAAGGCATTTGAAAAGCTGTTCTCCTTCATGAGTTGCTGTCTTTCTGTCAGTGTTAACCTTAGCTTCAATATGTGAGCTTTGAAATAGGTTATTTCACAGCTAGTCCCAAAGCTTAATTCTAGGCTTTCCATAGATTTTGTATTTCTTAAATTTCTGACCTTGCACGTACTCACACTCACTTCAACATATTCAACACTTTTTAAATTATTGTATTTTATTTTGTTATGTTGGTTTTGGAGCCACACCTGGCAGTGCTCAGGAGTTATTCCTGGCTCTGCACTCAGAAATTGCTCCTGGCAGGCTCTGAGGACCATATGGGAAGTCATAGAACCTGACTTCATCCTAGGTCAGCCATATGCAAGGCAAATGGCCTACCACTTAAGTTATATCATACAGCATATACTTATGAAATGCACATTACACATAATATGTTATTAGCATATATAATTAATTATGCATAGGTTGCATGTAATGGTTATTCATATAAAATATATGATTTCTATACATATAATATATATTATATTATATAAAATATTATATATTTTTAATTATTATATCTAAATGTGATAAAGGCATACTTAAATGAAAATGCAAAACTTTTTTTTTTTTGGTTTTTGGGCCACACCTGGCGGTGCTCAGGGGTTACTTCTGGCTCTGCACTCAGAAATCATTCCTGTAAGGCTTGGGGGATCATATGGGATTCCGAGTATTGAACCCGGGTCCATCCTGGATTAGTCACGTGCAAGGCAAATGCGCTACCACTGTGCTATTGTTCTGGGCCCGAAAAATGTAAAACTTGCCATTCAATTTAAGGACTCAATATAAACCTGGTTATATTACATAATCTAAGTGTCTCCTACCCTCACCTTTTCCTAATTCTTTCCTAAATTCTTACTTTGGTTGCTTTCTTTTTGAACCAAAATAAAACTACATCTCGTGGTACTCAGGGCTTACTCCTGGTTCTGTGCTAAAAGATCACTCCTGACAGGCTTGGGGGACCATATGGAGTTTCAGGGATTGAACACAGGTACATGCAAGGTAGATGCTCTTGTACTATCACTCTGGCCCCAATGTTTGCGTTTGAGTTTTATAAAAATAGTATATCAAGATTTGGGAGTAGCGTGGCCCCTGCTGTGGCAGAGGAGTCAGACAACAGGGAAGTTCCCCCGCCTCCAACACCCTGATGGGTCACCCATTTCACCCCAGCCCTGCTCACTCAGGTGGGTTCAAGAGTGGGAGAAGCAAGGCTAGTCAGTGACCCAGTCCACCGTGCGGGATGTGGCAGCCCAGGCATTGTTACCAAAAAGCTTTTCCCTCCTTCTCATCAGTACTTTTTTCCCAAACAGACAACATTTGTTAGTCTACCACTATACCATAAGGCTCATAATTCTAGGTTGCCTCTATAAGGTTACAGGATGTGCAAAACTGCAGGATAATAATACACGATATACAGCCCCTATACAGTGCTCATCACCATGTCACTTATTTGCTAGAGTGCTTTATTTACAATCTATCCCAGGTAGCCTTTTCTCAGTAGAGATTTCCCTTATCAAACAGTATCAGACCAGATAATGGAAAATCTTTGATGGCTTTCATTATTTCTCCTTTATCTCTCCTCCCATTATTTTTAAAAAATTTTTATATACCATTTTACCTGGATCTGCCTTTTAACTGTAACCCATGATTCAATCACATGAGCATATATGTTCACCATACCAAAGGCTGTCTAATGTACACCAGTAATTGATATAATATCAATGTCATGGTACAGTCATCCCATGCAGTGCTCATTACTATGTCAGTTGGTTACTTAGACTTGAAAACTATGATTGTTCTTAAGAATATTCCAAACATAACTTAAGCTATGAAGCCTTTCTTCAATCTAGTTCACCTTCACCAAACATGATCAACCTAAAAGGGAGGGGGATGATGGATGGGAAGGAAAACCTTCTACAGTAGACTTGCCAGCTTCACTTTTTTTTTTTTTTTTGGTTTTTGGTTTTTGGGTTACACCCAGCAGTGCTCAGGGCTTACTCCTAGCTCCATGCTCAGAAATTGCTCCTGGCAGGCACGGGGGACCATATGGGGCACCGGGATTCGAACCGATGACCTTTTGCATGAAAGGCAAACGCCTTACCTCCATGCTATCTCCCAGGCCCCTCCAGCTTCACTTTTTATTTTCTTTCTTTATCCCTTCTCTTTAAGTGTTCTGTCCCATATCATCTGGGAAAACTTTTCAAATGTAACCCACAAATTTATCCTCTGGCTGCCAATATTGGCACATCAGAGTATGTGTACACCATCCAATGTCAGTCTAATATCGTCTGCAGTAGATATAATGCCTATGTAGAATAGTGTACTTCCTTATATTATAGATAATCCTTCCTCCCCTTTTTCTCTCTATTTTTTGGCTCACTACATAACAAAGCCTTTTCAAGCCCTTTGTTATTTCTCCACATTTAACCATTGTTTGACTTTCAGTCCTTAACTCCGCATGAAGCAGAAAATTCTACCCAACCCAGGCAGATGCCAACCAGAGCCCAAAGTTCAAATATAGATTCTAAGCAAGAGAAGAAACCTATAGTCTTCTGCTATTGAGCTGTTCTTGGTGGCCTCTCTTCCTTCACCTTTCACAGTGGACTATTGCTTGCTACCAGATTTGGTTCCTGAGAAATTCCCCCACTTAAGGACACTTTCTGATATGGGACTGCTGGAACCCATTTTCCCTAGATTCCACAAAACCAAATCACAGGTTGAAGCTGCACCCTGGATATTACCCCTCTCCTGCCTATTTCAAAAGATTCAAAGAGGACATATAAATTTCCTAATGGGGCCCGGGAGATAGCATGGAGGTAGGGCGTTTGCCTTTCATGCAAAGGGTCATCGGTTCAAATCCCGGTGCCCCATATGGTCCCCCGTGCCTGCCAGGAGCAATTTCTGAGCATGGAGCCAGGAGTAACCCCTGAGCACTGCCGGGTGTGTCCCAAAAACCACAAAAAAAATTTTCCTTCATATATTTCTTTTAGATACACTCCTTTAATAGGCTTAACAGTTCAAATATCTTCTTATGTGTGACAGTTACCCCTATC
Source organism: Crocidura indochinensis (assembly GCA_004027635.1). NCBI lineage: Eukaryota > Metazoa > Chordata > Mammalia > Eulipotyphla > Soricidae > Crocidura > Crocidura indochinensis. The sequence continues at coordinate 909 of PVKC010048332.1, read as the reverse complement.
TTTGGGATCTGTTCACTATGAAATACTAGTAGACAAGTCTATTCAGATTTCATTTATGCAAAAGTTCTTGGGATCTGTTGGTCTTGACACCTCAGCCCCTCATATGCACTAGTAATACCTTCTGGCATTGTCTCTTTTTGCATAGGCACATTAAAATGAGAAAATTTAACATATCCAAACAAGTTCTTATCTAATAGATATGGGAACATTTTTTATACTGCAGTGGGTCCTTATACCCTAAACACTTGGCATAGTGACTTTCCTTAGACTCCAGTTGATTGGACAATGACCACTCTCCCCATGGATACCATGGGGTACAGAAACCATGGATACAGAAACAAACATGGTTTCCTACACCAGCACCAGGAACAAATTCTACCAAGGAAGGCCCTACAACTGCCATGGCACTGACTTACTCCAAAGAGAGTTCTTACATCACCCTGACAACCGGGCAACAGCAACTGTCTGCTTTTAGAGCAGGATTCTCTGCATTGCTAACTATTGGTAAGATGGAACCAGAAAACACTACACAACACCCAGACTTTGACATGGCTCCTATACAGAAACCAGAATCTATAACTGCAGCTACCCAACAGCAACAACTGTGGTGAAGAGCCGACCACCAAGAATGACTATGGGGTTGGAAAATCTCATATGCCTGAAGCCTTGAGTTGGTCTAATGCCAAAATACCTTGGGGATCAGATTGCCCTATTTTTTGAGACAAAGGTCTTTCCTTTCAATTCCTTCCATATTTTGCTGTGCCTATGCAAATGACAGCTGCCACTCACACATTTTTTATTGATTTTATTTTTCTTTTAGTGTATCTCCCATCTCAAACGAAAAGGGGAGAGGAGTGTACTAAACCTTTGAATATTGTATTAATGACTTTTTTTGGTGATTCAATAACA
>PVKC010048331.1:0-10827 GCA_004027635.1 Crocidura indochinensis | reverse complement strand
GGGATTCAAACCGATGACCTTTTGCATGAAAGGCAAACGCCTTACCTCCATGCTATCTCCCGGGCCCCAGAACTCAAACTATTAATAGCTCCATATTTAAATTGAAGTTTTTTTTTTAGCAACTCATACTAATTTTTAGACAGTGAACGTTTAAAAAGAATCAAGAAGTGCTTTTGCCCACTTTTTTGGGGTTTTTTGGGGGGGTGGGAGGCCACAGCTGCTTGTCCTTGTTATTACTTCTGGCTCTGTGAACAGGGATCACTCCAGGCCAGCTCCATGCAAGCAAAGCACCCTACCCACTGTATACTATATCTCTCTGGCCCCTTGCCTGAGTTAAAACTAATAAAAGTTCACCTGAGCGCACACTTGCTTATAAATTCCTGACACTATAAGCTTCAGAGTTAATATTTAATGTCATCAGTTGATTACTAGAACTGATAAGATGCTTTTGTGTTTGTATTGATTAAATATTTATCCTAAGGTAGGGAAAGTGGTCACCTAAACCTAATTTGTGTAAATGTTTTTAGGTGTTGTTCAAGGAATGATCACAGGAATTCGAGGATTGTGCAATGGTCTAGGACCAGCTCTTTATGGATTTATTTTCTACATCTTCCACGTGGAACTTAAAGAATTACCAATGACAGGACCAGACTCAGGAAAAAGCACAAGTCCGCAGCACCACTTTGAACAGGTAATTTTTCACTCAGGACAAAAATTCTTTTTTTTTTTGTTTTGTTTTGTTTTGTTTTTGGGCCACACCCGGTGACGCTCAAGGGTTATTCCTGGTTATGAGCTCAGAAGTCGCTCCTGGCTTGAGGGACCGTATGAGAAACCGGGGGATCAAACCGAGGTCCATCCTAGGCTAGCGCAGGCAAGGCAGGCACCTTACCTCCAGCGCCACGCCCGGCCCCCGACAAAAATTATTTTGTGTTGAAAGATGTTAAGTGTTTGCTCACTAAAGCTTTTAGGAAAGAATTTTAGATTAATGAGTCGCTTAAAAATCCCACCTTGGTGAACTACATTTTTCTATTTACATCTTTGTGAAATTGGCTCTACAAACACCATTTCCCCCTTCAGAATTAAAGATGACTTAAATGGTATATACCTAATGGCACAGGTTGGAGTTTGAGATTTTGAGATTCATCTTGTTCGGTTCTTTTTTTTTTTTTTTTTGGTTTTTGGGTCCTCCCTGGCAGCGCTCAGGGATTACTCCTGGCTCCACGTTCAGAAATCGCTCCTGGCAGGCTCAGAGGACCATATGGGATGCTGGGATTTGAACCAATGACCTTCTGCATGAAAGGCAAATGCCTTACCTCCATGCTGTCTCTCCAGCCCTCGGTTCTCTCTATTAAACGGCCTTCCTCATGAAGTTAGTTTGGTGCTGGTCAAAGTCTTACACCTGTTTATACTCCTCCCTCCTTATAACTGAAAACGGATTTTTTCGTTGTTGTTGCTTTAATTCGCTTTTATTTCCACATTGAACTAATCATCAGTGACAAGGAAAGTGCAACTGAAATTGTTAACAGCAAGCATCATTATTTTAGCCAATACAAACAGCTCGTCCATTTCTTTATTCTTGGCAGAATTCTTCACGAACCCTCAAACCTGTCAAAACTACTTTTAAATAAAGCAAACTGTGTGTTATATACAGGTAAAACTGGTAGTGCAAGTTATCGCTAAGCATAGCATTCCAGACAGAGCAATGATTCTTCCCTCTTCACATGGTAATAATTTTTTCCTCAGTCGCTAGAGAATATAACTATCCTTTAAGTGAAGAAAATATTTCTGTGAGGGCCAGATGTATGCAGGATGAAGGCACATGCCTTAAATGCCCACCAGGTGCAGCGAGACCCTGAGCACCTCCACCACCAAGTGTGGTTGGGAGATAACTGACAGAGACGAATCAGAAAACATTCTATTTTCTTTCTCAAACAAAAAAAGGCTCAAAACGCCAATTTGTTATGTGACAATTATATCTGTGTAGATTTTTCTTTAAAACAGAAAAGCCTGGGCCGATGTGGTGGCACTAGAGGTAAGGTGTCTGCCTTGCGAGCACTAGCCTAGGACGGACCACAGTTCGATCCCCCGGCGTCCCATTTGGTCCCTCAAGCCAGGAGCGACTTCTGAGCGCATAGCCAGGAGTAATCCCTGAGCGTCACCGGGTGTGGCCCAAAAACCAAAATTAAAAAAAAACAAAAACAGAAAAACCTTTTAACTCTATTCTTTTTTTTCCTTTGGGGGGGGGGGCATACCCAGCTGTGCTCAGGGGTTACTCCTGGCTGTCTGCTCAGAAATAGCTCCTGGCAGGCACGGGGGACCATATGGGACACCGGGATTCGAGCCAACCACCTATTGGTCCTGAATCGGCTGCTTGCAAGGCAAACACTGCTGTGCTATCTCTCTAGGCCCTTTAGCTCTATTCTTTAGAATATTATTAGTAGCACTGGAATTTAAATTGAAAGCTAAGTTTGTATGTCCCCTTTGTCCTGAAATGAGAATACTTTTCCTGTATTTTTTTTTTTGAGAGTTTTCATTGGATCGTAATTCACAGCAGTCAGTTATTGCTAAAAGGAAAGTGGTTTCTTGTAAGACCTCCATATAAATTCCTAATTCTTATTTTTTCCTATGCAGAATTCCATCATCCCTGGTCCCCCCTTCCTCTTTGGAGCCTGTTCGGTCCTGCTGGCCCTGCTTGTTGCCTTGTTTATTCCGGAACATACTAATTTAAGCTTACGGTCGAGCAATTGGAGAAAGCACTGTGGCAGCCACAGCCATCCTCACAGTACACAGGCTCCAGGAGAGGCCAAAGAACCTTTACTTCAAGACACGAACGTGTGATGACAGACATTCGGATGGCATTTCTATCAGCACCCAAGTTTTAGTTTTCACCAGTAGTTCTGGATATACATTCCATTTCCATCTACAATGTACTTCCAGGTTGTCTAAAGAAATGTATCTGCATGAACTCCGTGGGAACTAAAGAAAGAACAGGACAGTTTTTCCAAAGATGTTACAATTTCTTTTGAAAAGAAACCTTTTGTTTATGACTACCGATTTCTTGCCACTAAGCTATTTGTTTTATTCTATACATCATTTAATTAAAAACTCTGTGTCACTTCTTAGAAACTAGCAATGTCTCTGCTACCATTTCCTTCAGGTGTTGAGCTTTAACTATTTATGCTGACACAGTGAGACAGTATGAAGTATGGTTGTGGACCGTTCGTTTTAACATTTTAAAGTAGTCAAATTTTAATCTCATAAAATCTTGGATCAAATAATTCAAAGCCTTAATGCAGATGCACTAAAGAAGTGGTAAGTGAATTGTTTGCATTTAAAAAAGAACTCTTAAGGGGCCCGAGAGATAGCATGGAGGTAAGGTGTTTGCCTTTCATGCAAAAGGTCATCGGTTCAAATCCCGGTGCCCCATATGGTCCTCCGTGCCTGCCAGGAGCAATTTCTGAGCATGGAGCCAGGAGTAACCCCTGAGCGCTGCTGGGTGTGACCCAAAAAAAAAAAAGAACTCTTAAAAAAACTGAACTAGGTCTGAAGCGTGTTTCAAGCTCATGTGTAATCATTTTATTTCACACATTATTCACTACTGTTTTTCTTCAAAGGAAAAAAGCATCAGCCACTTAGAATTTAAATTGGGATGTCTCGAGCCTGTAAATTGAATGCTGGCTCAGTTTCATTCCCCCAGCTACTTATACCACTGTTCTTTTAATGTTTGCATAATCATAAGAACCTCAACACTTGAATACATAATCTGGAATTCTAGTTACAGCTGGTAGCCTTGGAACTGTAAAGTGTGAATTTCCATAGTAGATGAGTATATATACATTTATATATAGTGGCCTTTGAGGACAGTCACAGTAACACTTCATTTATCGAGCTAACGTTTGTCCTAAATTTTCAGGACCCTAGGAGAGAGCTTTATACAATTTCTGATGTGAATTTCTCTAAAGTGTATATTTTTGTGTCCAGTTATATTATTTAAAAAAGTGTTACTTTGTAAAAAATTGTACATAAAGTTGTATAGTTTACACTGTTTTCATCTTGTGTGTGGTTATTGCTTAATGCTTTTTAAACTTGGAACATTCACTATGGTTAAATAAGGTCTTAAAAGAAATGTAAATATTGTTAATAAAATTAAATATTTTAATGATTTTTTAAAAAGAAAGTCTTGATCTGTGACTACCTTTAGGGCTTACTTTGATTTATCAGTTACCATAATAGTTTCTACAATAACCAGTCAAAGCTTAAAAGAAAGTCTTTTTTTTTTTGTTTTGTTTTTGTTTTTTTGGGCCACACCCGGCGATGCTCAGGGGTTACTCCTGGCTATTCGCTCAGAAGTCACTCCTGGCAGGCACACGGGAGGATAGAACCGCGGTCCGTCCTAAGTTAGCGCAGGCACCTTCTCTCCAGCGCCACCACCCGGCCCCCCAAAAGAAAGTCTTGATCTGTGACTACCTTTAGGGCTTACTTTGACTTTATCAGTTACCATAATAGTTTCTACAATAACCAGTCAAAGCTTATGCTTCCCTTAGAATGTGCTTTCAGTCCATCACCATTTCTTTTTCCAAACAAAAAGAAAAGTACTGTTGGGAAGACAAAAAAAAACTAGTTTGCAAATGAACTGGAAACATTTTCTAGTCTTTATATTCCCAAAAATACTTTATTAATATCAAAGCTCACACAGTTTAAAAAATACATTAAATGCAACATTTTGATTATCAACACATGTACAGTTTACACTGCAAAACAATTTCAAATAAGTTTAAGAGGTAGAGCAAAAAAATTAGCACACTCAAAACTATTTTATATAAATATTTACATTTAATACAAAAATCTTTAGCAAGTTTATCAAAATGATCTCTATCCCAACTTCTGGAATGTCTTCAATTTCCCATATGTGAACATGGGTTAAGTGGGGAAAGGAGAAAGCCTGCACACCCAGAGGTGCTACAGGGTGCATGTGGTTCCTGGAATTGACCTGAGAGCAAAGCAAGCACCATACCTGCTAATACTCTATCCAGCCTCACTATTGTTTTTCTTTTTATAAAATGTTAAGAGATAGCACAGCGGCGTTTGCCTTGCAAGCAGCTGATCCAAGACCAAAGGTGGTTGGTTCGAATCCCGGTGTCCCATATGGTCCCCCGTGCCTGCCAGGAGCTATTTCTGAGCAGACAGCCAGGAGTAACCCCTGAGCACTGCCGGGTGTGGCTCAAAAACCAAAAAAAAAAAAAGTTAACCTGTATATTATATGTCTCATCCAAAGCCTGTACACATATATAAAAACTAAGAAAGCTGATTCTAGGCTTCATTCCAGAACAAAGTTACTGTAAACAAGTATTCTTACTAATATATCTAAATGAGAAAAGGATTACAAATAATTATGGTTACTACATTTCTTAGACCCCCCCCTTGTTTAAGATCACCTGCCATTAATTACCAATATTTTCAAAACATAAGACTAAGCGTCATGACTTAAATTTAATAAAGAACACTTGTCCTATGTGGAATATCAGTAGCCTGTACTATTTCTTTGCTCATCTGCAATAACATTTTTTTTTTAATTTTGGGCCACACCCCGGTGATGCTCAGGTTACTCCTGGCTCTGTGCTCAGAAATTGCTCCTGGCTTGGGGAACTATGCACATAGGATGCCAGGGGATCTAACTGCTATATGTCCTGGGTCAGCAAGGCAAACACCCTACCACTGCGCCATCACTCTGGCCCCTATAGTAATATTCTTGGAAATAATTTTTTAAATATCATAAGTAGTAGCAATCTTTAGGAGAACAACTGATTTAAAAGCTTCTTAGAAGTGGTCATTGGGGGGCCCGGGAGATAGCATGGAGGTAAGGCATTTGCCTTTCATGCAAAAGGTCATCCGGTCGAGTCCCGGTGCCCCATATGGTCCCCCGTGCCTGCCAGGAGCAATTTCTGAGCATGGAGCCAGGAGTAACCCCTGAGCACTGCCGTTATGACCCAAAAACCAAAAACCAAAAAAAAAAAAGAAGTGGTCATTGGGTACCGGAGAGGTAGCCTGGAGGTAGGGCATTTGCCTGGCATACAGAAGGACGTCAGTTCGAATCCTGGCAACCCATATGGTCCCCCAAGCCTGCCAGGAGCGATTTCTGAGCGTAGAGCCAGGAAGAACTCCCAAACACGGCCGGTGGGACCCCCAAAAACAAAAATAAAGTGCTTGTCAGAAAAATATGAAGCCCTACGTGATTCTGGGTGAGTTTTTATTAACTGCTTGATTTTCCTGAAGGAACAACTCTTACTAAAAATCTCTAGTTATAGGGGAAGAGAAGAAATGTTTTAACAATCCTTCATTTTACCTACTTAAAAATAAGTCCATTTGGGGCAAGAGAGACAGTATAGGGTTATGGTCCTGGTCTTGTACCCAGAGTAAGAATTCTAGCACCCTGGCATTGTTGGGAGGGCTTCACACTGGGTATAGACTCTATCCAAACAAGTGTGGTTCAAAAAATAAGCTACTTTTGATACAAAGAACACCATACACTTAATATAAAAATTATATAAAAGATACTGGTAGTGATAATTCTTAAAATTCCGTACTTTCAGATTTAATTGTGTAAGTAATGAAACACCAATGAAAGATACAACTTGGATGTGTATGCAATGACAGTGGTGGGAAAGGCCAATTTGGAGTAGGAGGTGGTATTGGAAGTAGTTAAAGTGATGTATGAAACAGTGCTATAAACAAACCACAGTGCCTAAGTTGGGGGGAAGGTTGTGCCTTCCAGAGGTAGACGGAGGTGGGAGGGAAGCTGCAAGCATTGGAAAGAAAAGTAGACACTGGTGAAGGAATTTTGTTGGAATATTGTATGCCTGAAACAATCATAAATAACTTTGCAGATCACAGTCCCTCATAAAAATGTTAAAATATAGACATAAATAAAAATTAAAATCTGGGGGCCGGGCGGTGGCGCTGGAGGTAAGGTGCCTGCCTTGCTTGCGCTAACCTAGGACAGACCGTGGTTCGATCCCCAGGTTCCCCATATGGTCCCCCGTGACTGCCAGGAGCAACTTCTGAGTGCATAGCCAGGAGTAACCCCTGAGCGTCACCAGGTGTGGCCCAAAAACCAAAAAAAAAAAAAAATCTCTAAAATAATGTGCAGATTTTTCAGGAAGCTTTAAAATACTGTAAACTCAGCTGAGTTTACTATAGCATGGTATATACCTAACCTAGTCATGTCTACGTATTGTAAAATAGTTACTAGGATTTTAATCGAACTTAATAATAGCTGAAGGTTTTGAGGGAAATACTTGGTACAAAAATCTCATTCATTTAAGATCATTTTAAGACTTTACCTTTCACTGTAAACAATACATACCGTCCCCTAGAAAGATAACAATTTTTCCTCATTGTTAGCAGGTGGCAATTAAAATTTTTTTATTTTACCAATGGAAAAGCATTCTTTGGTTTCAGATTACTTCTGCAAAGGTTTTCATTAGTCCAGATAGTCATAGGATTAGAAAGTCCCTTAAAAGAATGGATCCTTGCCTTAGAACTTTTAAGAAAGTGTCAGATAAGTTCATAAAATTTGTGCTAGTCCATAAAACATCCTAAGGTCACAAATTCAAACTTTCTTACTCAGAATCCTCATCAATCCGAAGTACAAATTAGTCTGCTACCAAACGTTTTCGTTGTAGATTTTGTCTAGTGGATATATTCTCAAAGCACCTGAATTTAATAAGGAAAGACAAAACTCGATCAACTGTTCTGTGACTGTGCAGGGAAGTAAGCGGACGCTGTGGAAGGGAACGCCGTTGGCTTGGCAGTCTGCAATGCTCCTATTGTGCCATCTTTGTGAAGCTCTGCAAATGAGGGCAGTTAGGTTTTAATTCTTCTTGTGTTCATGCATGCATTTAACTAAACAACAAACAAATGACTTCAGAAGTGTCTTCTTACCTGGATTGCTGAATAAATTTTGGCTGAGCCCACGTAAAGGAATGCTATCTTCCCTCTTCTTCAGATACTTAGATTCCAGCCCTGAATTTTCACCACTGCAAAGTAAAGAATTCATTTTAACCAAGTATTATTGTTTTCTCTTTAATAGCTATTTTCTTGTTTACCTCATATATATAAATACTAAATATAACTAAGTTAATATTCAATGTTTGCTCAAGACAAAGCACATAACTTGATTAGTTTCTTATGCAGATAATTTATCTATAGCTTAGTTAATAAATTCTCTTCCCAGAAATGAGTATTTTATAAAGCCAAAGAGATAGTACAAGGGTTGAGGCACTTGCCTTGCGTGTGGCTTACCCCGGCTCGATCCCTGGCACACATGGTCCCCTGAAGACTGCAAGCTATAGCTCTGATGGCCCCAACGAACTGTTGGGGTTTCCTTCGTGGACTGGCACCAATGCTCAACATTGGAACGATGGATCTGAGCACTAACTACCTGTTCTACCACATAGAATATTGCCAGGAATAGACAGCAATCCCTTTGATTATTTCTTGGGAGGCCCCAAATAGTAAAAATCAAAAGCACTATTTTATAGTATTTTACTCCTGCCTACCAGTCCTTTCTGAAGTTGTTTTTCTAATATCAAACACTCAAAAAGTTACAGAAACCAGTAATATAAGTGATCTTTCCCCCAAATTTTTAGGTCAAAAGGTATTTTTTCTTCTAATTTTCACTTTTTCCTTTATACTTTATTTTGCATTTCCATTATCCCCCTAAAATAAACTAATAAATGAACCAGCTCTAATAAAAAAACAAAATAACAGTCCTAATTTTAGAAATACTCAGTTATGCTTGACTTTTTACTATATTCTATTTTCTGCAAGTAAACTGCTATTGGTAGGTATAACTTAATGAAATATATAAACATTAAAATTTTCCTAAGTGTTCTCTGTGAACAAACTATGAATAAATAAAACAAATATTTATATATATCAGAACTTCAAAAAATGTTCTTGTTTGGTTGGGGTTTTGTTTTGTTGTGGAGCCACACCCTGGATCAGATATATGTCAAATGAACCTACCTGCTATACTATCTGGCCCACAAAAGAAAAAAAAATTATTTTAGAAAGGAGGCTCACATGTAATAAGCAATATTTAGTAAATTTGTTTGTGTCTGCATAGAAGCAGCTATGATGTGGGTGGGAGATTGGGTACATTGGTGAAGGGAAGGAAGGTGACACTGGTGGTGGGCCCGATGCTTAAATATTTAATGCCTAAAATGACTGTATTATGAACACCCTGATAAATCACAGTGCTATAATAGTTTTTTTGTTTTTTGGTTTTGTTCTTTTTTGGTTTTTGGGTCACACCCGGCAGTGCTCAGGAGTTACTCCTGGCTCCATGCTCAGAAATTGCTCCTGGCCGGCACGGGGGACCACATGGGACACTGGGATTCGAACCGATGACCTTTTGCATGAAAGGCAAATGCCTTACCTCCATGCTATCTCCCGGGCCCCTAATAGTTTTTTTTTTTTTTTTTTTTTTGGCTTTTGGGCCACACCCGGCAGTGCTCAGGGGATACTCCTGGCTGCCTGCTCAGAAATAGCTCTTGGCAGGCACGGGGGACCATATGGAACACCGGGATTCGAACCAACCACCTTTGGTCCTGGATTGGCTGCTTGCAAGGCAAACGCTGTGCTATCTCTCCGGGCCACGCTATAATAGTTTTTAAAAGAGTCTCATGAGCTATTTTAAAACGTATCCTGTGCCAATTTACAAGAGCCTGTGATGAAGGGATTGGTGTTACAACAATGTACACTTGAAATTCAATCATAAAAGTCTTTGTGATGTGTAATTCAGTGACTCACGAAATAAACAAAAATACAGTGAATAATGGCTAGGCAGTTATAAGAAGCCTCTCAAAAACCATGTTAGTAATTTAGTATACTATATTGAGATGATGGTAGCTCATCATAATCAGTATTAGCAGACAAGTCCTAAAATGTTACATTTTTTTGTTGTTGCTTTGTAACCCCAGCGGCTCAGGAGTTATTTCTGGCTCTGCACTCTAAGTTATGCCTAGCAGGTTCGAGGAACCCTATGTTGGGGATGAAACCTGGGTCAGTCACATGCAAGGTAAACACTCTGCTATGCTACTGCTCTGTTCCAAAAGTTACTAGATTTTAAGTAAGGAGGCATAAAGATAAAGATGATATAACCTGGGGCCCGGGAGATAGCATGGAGGTAAGGCGTTTCCTTTCATGCAGAAGGTCATCGGTTCGAATCCCGGTGCCCCATATGGTCCCCCGTGCCTGCCAGGAGTAATTTCTGAGCATGGAGCCAGGAGTAACCCCTGAGCACTGCCAGGTGTGACCCAAAAACAAAAAAACAAAAAAAACAAAAAAAAAAAAAATTTAAAAAAGGGGCCCGGGAGATAGCATGGAGGTAAGGCATTTGCCTTTCATGCAAAAGGTCATTGGTTCAAATCCTGGTGCCCCATATGGTCCCCCGTGCCTGCCAGGAGCAATTTCTGAGCGTGGAGCCAGGAGTGGCCCCTGAGCACTGCTGGGTGTGACCCAAAAACAAAAAAAAGAAAAAAAGATGATATATATTGGTTTTGGGGGGGCCACACCCGGCAGCGCTCAGGGGTCACTCCTGGCTCTACACTCAGAAATCGCTCCTGGCAGCTCAGGGGACCATATGGGATGCAGGATTCGAGCCACCGTCCTTGCAAGGCAAATGCCCTACCTCCATGCTATCTCTCCAGCACCTATAATCCTTGAAACTCTTTAGAAACAAGTCTGTATATGAGTTGTTTAACAGTGCCACAATTTATTGATTCAACAAACTTCAGAGCAAAAACCTTTAAGATTTAAAACTTA
>PVKC010048330.1:0-10899 GCA_004027635.1 Crocidura indochinensis | reverse complement strand
TTTCTTTCTTTCTTTCTTTCTTTCTTTCTTTCTTTCTTTCTTTCTTTCTTTCTTTCTTTCTTCCTGTCTTTCACAATTTTTATTGTGACCAATGTGACTTACAAGTCTTTCACAGTTATAAGGTACATAGTGAAAGTGAATTAGAGCCATTCCCATCATCAATATTATTCTCTCTCCACCCCTGTTCCCAACATGCATCTCATATCTCCCCTTTTGTCCCCTCAACTGCTAATATAACAGGTTTCCATTGTGTATAGCTTATTGTAGATTGGATATCTTCATCCTATTGTCATTAACTTTGGGTTGGGTAGTTAGGTCCGATCATTTTTTATTTCCACTCAATGTTCATGAGACTGCCCCTGGTACCATCCACTTTTATTTTTTCTCAATTTATGAGGCAGAACAATGTGATTCAAGATCTATGATTCTGTTGGGGGGAAAAAAGGATAAAAAAAGAAAGCTGAGAGGAGCCCATCTAGAAGCTATAAATATAAATTTAAAAGAATAAAGAAAGAAAAGGGAAATAAAAACAAACCAAAATAAGCAATGACAAAAAAATCACAACAACAACAAAAGGAAGGGGGTCTGGTGTGTCAAGTTTTGTTTGTTTGTTTGTTTTTGCATAGGCACAATAAGTATTGGGGAAATTGGAAAGGGAATTCCCTTGGACTAAGAGATACAGGGTTTCCCCACCCTTGAAACATACTGTCATGGGAACAACTACATGCTCCAGACATGCTCTTGTTTAACCCCAAGATCTTTTTTTATGGTGCCAGGAAATGTTCTGCTCAGTTGTGGTTGTCAAAATCAGTCCTCTCTGGGGCCCGGGAGATAACATGGAAGTAAGGCGTTTGCCTTTCATGCAAAAGGCCATCGGTTCTAATCCCGGTGCCCCATATGGTCCCCCGTGCCTGCCAGGAGCGATTTCTGAACATGGAGCCAGGAGTAACCCCTGAGCACTGCCGGGTGTGACCCAAAAACCAAAAAAAAAAAAAAAAAAAATCAGTCCTCTGTAATTAGAGATTCGGTATTTGCACAGATCCAGGACAAAGTCTAGGATAGTGTTTTTTTTTTTTTTTTTTTTTTTTTTTTTTTTTTTTTTTTTTTTTTGGTGTTTGGGTCACACCTGGCAGCACTCAGTGGTTACTCCTGGCTCTATGCTCAGAAATCACCCCTGGCAGGCAAAGGGCACCATATGGGATATCAGGATTCGAACCACCATCCTTCTGCATGAAAGGCAAACACCCTACCTCCATGCTATCTCTCCAACCCCAGGATAGTCTTTCTTTATGGTTCCAGAAGTTCTGCTCAGTCAAAGTTGTTAAAGTCAGACCACTTTAATTAGAGATCTTGTTTTTTGCACAAATTCTAGGTTGAAGCCAAGGATAGAGTCTTTCTTTTTGGTTCCAGGAAAAGTTCTCCTCAGTTGCACTTGTCAAAGTCAGTCTTCTGTAATTAGTGATCTTGATTTTTGCACAGATCAAAGGATAGAGTGTCTTCTGATTCATCATACCGTTAGGTGATGAAGTAGAGCAACCTGCCCTAGATCAAATTGCTGTTTTCTAGTCATCAGGATATTGTATCAACCTAGCCTGGCACAGGTTGGTGTCAGAGTGGTACTAGGGTACTAGGGACTGCCCAGGGGGGTATTTGATTCCTCGTGCTGTTGCAGGGTACTATGTCAGTTCTAAGGTTGGGATCTGGAGTTCAGGGTTGAACTGCCACTGACTAACTGGGGTCTAAGTCGATTCCCCATGACAAATAAGAATTAATGAGTTTTTTAATTCTGGTATGTATCTAGCCATTAACTCTGACTTTACAATTTATTTGGCGATTATTATATCCTTAAATGTCTCTCCTTTCTTTTAGTTCTACAAGTCATCTACTGTAGGGAAATGATGAAAAAAGAGATTTGAAAAAAAAAAGAGTTTTGTTAGGTAAATAGTCCCTAAGGTTCAGTTCTTTCTTCATTTCTATAATCATCAGACTTTCTGAAGTGTCATTGCTTTGAACCTGCAGCCAGACTAGCCACACTGAAAAGAAATGGCATTGTATAGGTGGTATTGGCAACTGGATTTTGTTTTTGAATTGTGAACATGTTGAGTGTTGTTTGGAAAATTTAAAGTTTGCATAAGCCAATGCTTAAACTTAAGAAAAAATTCCTAGGTAATTAAAAATGTATACTGCCAAGTTGAAGCAATGGTTGAAATAGAAAGTCTGAACTGTATATTGGTTATGCATTGGTTACTGGTCCCTGGGCAATTCACAGCCTTCTGGTCTGTGCTTTTTTTCTTGGCAAGGAAAAGAGGGAGGACTAAAAGCACTGTTTTCAAATTGTAGGTTATAAACCAATAGAGGATTGTGAAATTAATCTTATGAGTTAGAGCCAGTCTTTCGAAGAATAGATAAGAAAGGAATATTATACATCTTATACATAATATTCTGTGGATCATCCATATATTATGCTTATGTATGCATACTGAATTATAATTATTACGTTATGGAATGAAAAAATTTTTCTTGCCTAGACTTTTCAATGTCTTTCATTTAAATTTTTTAATTTATTTATTATTGCTTTATAATATTGTGGATTTCAGGAGATCAATTGTCAACACTATCACCACCAAAGTTCTAGTGTCATCTCACTACCAAAATGATTCTTCTGCTCATTCCTTCTAGTCTCTCCCCTTTCCCTCATATTACCCATCATTCCACCTAGTCAAGAATCTAGCTTTATTCTCTAATTCATGTTCCGTATAGAATAAAATCATGTAGTAACTGTTTTTCTCATTTTATTTTACATAATGACCTCAAATTCCAGTCATTTTGTCCAAAATTCCAATTTCATCATTTTCAGTGACAAAGTAGTATTCTACTGAGTATATTTACCACAACATCTTTATCCAGTTATATGTTAATGGACTGTTAGACTGATTTCTGATTTCATGTTTTGACTATTATGCATAATACTGCTTTGGACAAAATGGTGCAAAGAGTTTTTCAAATTAGTACTTTTTTGTCTTCTAGATAAATGCCAATGAGTGGCTAAAAAACGGTTTTAATGAGTTTCTTAAAAAAAGGATTTCGGGGTCGGCAAAGTGAGGAAGACCAGGAGGATGAAGATGAGGAGGAGGAGGAAGACGACGAGGAGGACGATGAGGAAGAGAAAGAAAAAAGCCTCATTGTGGAAGGCAAGAGGGAAAAGAAAAAGGTGGAAAGATTGACGATGCAAGTGTCATCCTTGCAAAGAGAGCCATTTACAATTACACAAGGAAAGGGACAGAAACTTTGTGAGATTGAAAGGATACATTTCTTCCTCAGCAAGAAGAAAACGGATGAACTCCGAAACCTGCATAAACTGCTTTACAACAGACCAGGCACTGTGTCTTCATTAAAGAAGAACGTGGGTCAGTTTAGTGGCTTTCCGTTTGAAAAAGTAAGTACCCAGTATAAGAAGAAGGAAGAAATGTTGAAAAAATTTAGAAATGCCATACTCAAGAGTATCTGTGAAGTTCTTGATTTGGAGAGGTCAGGCGTAAACAGTGAACTGGTGAAGAGGATCTTAAATTTTCTAATGCATCCAAAGCCTTCTGGCAAGCCATTGCCAAAATCTAAAAAATCTTCTAGCAAAGGTAGCAAAAAGGAACGGAATAGTTCTGGAGTAGCAAGGAAAGCTAAGAGAACCAAATGTCCTGAGATACTGTCAGATGAATCTAGCAGTGAAGAAGATGAAAAGAAAAAGAAGAGTTTTCAGATGATGAAGATAAAGAAAGTGAAGAGAAGGCACCAAAGAAGACATCTAAGAAGAAAAAACCTAAGCTGAAAACCACTTCTAAAAGTAAAAAGTCAGCCAAAAATGCTAATGATGGGGGCCGGGCGCTGGAGGTAAGGTGCCTGCGCTAACCTAGGACGGACCGAGGTTCGATCCTCTGGTTCCCCATATGGTCCCCCGTGCCTGCCAGGAGCGACTTCTGAGCAAATAGCCAGGAGTAACCCCTGAGCGTCACCGGGTGTGGCCCAAAAACCAAAAAAAAAAAAAAAAAAAAAAAAGCTAATGTTAAAAAGGCAGATAGCAGCACCACTAAGAAGAACCAAAATAGTTCCAAAAAATAAAGTGAATCTGAGGATAGTTCAGATGATGAACCTTTAATTCAAAAGCTGAAGAAGCCTCCTACAGATGAAAAGATCAAGGAAACAGTGAAGAAATTGCTGGCCAACGCTAACCTGGAGAAAGTGACAATGAAGCAGATTTGCAAAGAGGTATATGAAAATTATCCTGCTTATGATTTAACCGAAAGAAAAGATTTCATTAAAACAACCGTTAAAGAGCTAATTTCTTGAAATAGAAGACCGAGACAGAAGCCTATTCCCATGGATTTGAAGATCGGATTTATACTATCATACCAGCAAAGAGAATGTATTTCCTTTCCTAAATCCTTGCAAGCGTTGTGTTTGTAAAATTTAATGCTGACCTTTTCATTTCGAGTGTTACTTAAGTTCGCTGTTTTAAATTGCATTTCTATGCAAGTTTTTAGTTTAAAAAAAAAGGATTTAAGAAAACCTTAAATGTGATCAATACCTTTTTATTTAATTCATTCATTCATTCATTTATTTATTTGTTTATTGTGTCACATCCAATAGTGATCAGGGATTACTCCTGTCTTTCTGCTCAGAAATTGCTCCTGACAGGCTCAGGGGACTTTATGGGATGCCTGGATGCTGAGTCCATCCAGGGTCAGCTGCATGCAAGGCAAAAGCCCTACTGCCCTCCAGCACCTGATCAATGATCATGTAATGACCATATAAGATTTAGAAACTATTTCCTTAGTGAAAATGTATATATATTTATATATGCTGAATGTACTTACATATTATTTATATAACTAAATATTTGCATTTAGTTATAATAGTGTTTTGGTCTTATTTGGATATTTAAACATGTCCATTATAGATACACAATGGCATAGAATTAGGATTTATTTTTCTCAAGCAGAAAACTTTGTTTTTTAAATATCAAAGAAATTGGGAATCTAGTATCTGACCCCCCAAAATAAAACGATGATGTTAAGAACTAAAGTAAAATTGTTTAATTTTGTACTTTTTATTGGTGAGGGAGCTTACCTCTTTTTTTTTTTTTTTATCTCATTTATGAGATTAAGCTTTTCTCCTATGGTAATCATTTGGAGTCTACTTTTTGGTTTTCCTAATGTTCCATTTTGGAATGGAAAACCAAAGTCTATTGCCCTAGGATGATTAAAAATGACTAGTATTGGAAGAAAAGCACATTTGAAGGAAACTTGAGAATGTCGTGAACACCAACTACTTAATAAGACCCAGCAACATTTCCATAGTAAGAGACATTTGCATTAATGCACAAAGCTGTAAAGCCTTGAAGAAATCCACAAAGGTTCTGCAATAATTCTTCTGTGCACAGCTGCCAACCAGTCAGCAGAGTCACTGATGAAGCCTGAGCAGGTAACTCCCAAGATCAAAACAGCCATTTGTACTTCAAATAATTGCTTTGGTGTCATTTCCAAGATACTTCTGAATGCTGTTAACTTCAAAGAAACTGCTTCCCCTATTTGAAAAATGGATATTTTAATGTCTGCCAAGCCACAATTCTATGAAGCATGATAATGAGCAGAATGTTCTGTAGATTTTCAGATGAAAGGTCTTAAAGTTCTACAACTTGCTAAAGTCATATAGACCACCTCTAAAATATGCAATGCTCACAGATAAATATCAATATCAAAAGAAAAGTCCTTTGGCATGACACACCACACAGCAACCATCTCTGCTTCAGCAAGCATTGTTGTTGACTAAAGCACAAATAAGTAATTGTAGGGAAGGCAGGGTACTGTAAACCTGTGGTAATGCTTCTCCCCAGAAAGATGGCTATAAGAGGATCAATAGAAAATCATGATCTCAAAAGCGACATGAATTATCACACATTATTTATAGACAACCAGGCCTTTTAAGTTTTGTATAAAATTTTTGAAGAACATTTTAGCACTTATCCTGTGACCAACAAAATGTAACAATGCTTACCTGGGATAAAAGTGATGGTAAGATTCAATCATTTTTTTATAAGTCATAAAAGACAAACCACAGGATTTCCTAGAACTGGAATAAGAGCAAGAAGTTTTCCATCTCATACATGTATTTATTCAGTTCCAACTGCCACCTTTTATTTTAGCCCAGGGGCAAAGGGACACCCACACAAATGCAAGATACAGGATTTAGTCAAGATCATTAGGCAAGGGTGCCCTTCCTACACAATGATGCCTTCTAGGCACAGGGACGGGAAATTATGTGAGGAATGTGATAGCACCAAGTCTGAACACAAAGAAGATGGGACGTTGGCACAGGCCTGCTCGGTCTTGACTTGGTTGGCACACTTTCTGCCTTATGGTGGGATGGCCAAAGTTACATATGACTTTTCTTTTCTCTGGCTGCCTAACACTGTCTTTGCAAGTTGCAAAATGCCATTTTAAATGCATCATGTCCACTGGCAAAGTAAAGTCCATTCCAATATTAGGGCCTTTATTAGAGTGGTCTGACAATCAGAGGGTTAGTGAGTAAATTCCCGTGCAAGCAACTGGATCTTCCACATGCCTTGCTCTTTAGCTGGTATGCATCCGTGAGATGAGATCTTCTTCACTGTGCTTTTCTTTTCTTTTTTTTTTTTTTTTTTTTTTTTTGGTTTTTGGGTCACACCCGGTGACGCTCAGGGGTTACTCCTGGCTATTTGCTCAGAAGTCGCTCCTGGCAGGCACGGGGGACCATATGGGGAACCGGGGGATCGAACCTCGGTCCGTCCTAGGTTAGCACAGGCACCTTATCTCCAGCGCCACCGCCCGGCCCCTTCATTGTGCTTTTCTAAGGCAAAATTAAAATGGGTTCAGGAGAAAGGTAGAAAATTACCTTATTTGAAAACATAAAGATGAAGGGAAAAGAATAATACTTGTTTGAACAGTTTGTGAAATTTTATTAATGATAGAGGAGGTAGTAAAAATTCTAAATGGTAATCAGGATAATAATAGTCAAAATACTATCAAAGTCTATTAAAAATTCAACATATAGAAGAGTGTTTTTAATGATAAGAAGAGTTGGGGCCAGGAGTGGTGGCGCAAGCAGTAGGGTGTCTGACTTGCACGTGCTAACCTAGGACAGACTAAGGTTTAATCCCATGGTGTCCCATTTGGTCCTCCAAGCCAGGTGCAATTTCTAAAGGCATAGCCAGAAGTAACTCCTGAGTGTCACCGGGTGTGGCCCAAAAACAAAAACAAAAACAAAAAAATTAGTTAAAGAAAGTATAAATTCGAAATCAGGATGTTCACAGTTCAGTTCCCTGGTGTATCACTGATTACTGGCTCTGAAAATCTGGCCAAACTGGACAACTATTCTAAATGGTTTCGCACCTGTAAAAGAGCCTTTTTTTTTTTTTTTTTTTTTGGTTTTGGGATCACATCGTCAGCGCTCAGGGGTTACTCCTGGCTCTACGTTCAGAAATTGCTCCTGGTAGGCTTGGGGGACCATATGGGATGCTGGGATTTGAACCACCGTCCTTCTGCATGCAAGGTAAATGCCCTATCTCCATGCTATCTCTCCAGCCCAAAAGAGGCATTTTTGAACAGTTACCGATCACTAATTTCATCTATACCCAACGTGTGTGAAATATAACTGGGGAATAGCACTGTGATTTTTATTCAATGAAGAGGAAATATAAGGAATTAAGTAAAAGATATACTATATTATTGAGTAATAATGATAATAAGTGATAATACAGAGAAAGGAATGAGGTGCATGATGATGGGTGTGTTGGAAGTAAAAATTATCTAGTCAAGCCAGCCAACAATGATTCCTGAGTACAGTAGAGTGTAGCCCCACACAAAAACTAATACCAAGAAACTTAAAAATCTACCTCTGCCCCCTAACTTTTCCACAAAGTAAACAATTTGAGCTCTTATCCGACCCCCATCCACAAGGGCCACTCTGGACCTAGCTGTTCCTGGCCAGTTCCACCAGGTAAGTTCTGAAAGACATGGCAGCAGTGTTACTGCACAATCTGGAAAGAGCATGAGATCTCTGCCCGCACTGTTCTGAAATCAGTTGTCATAGGTAGTAGATTGATATTGCAGAATGGAGCACCAGATGGCTTGCTGCTCAGAACACCTGGAATTCATATCTCCACCCTTAGCTCTTCTGCAGCACCAGGAATAATGGGAGGAGGTGGTGGGGGAAGGAATTTAATCATCAATGAATGGAGAGAGAAACCCAAGAAAGCCATCAAACACATTAGGAATTTTATTGTTCCCAAGGATCACTTCAGAACAATAGTTCTTTCAACAGAAGAGAGAGAATCAATAAACTTGAAGAAAGATCAATGAAAAATATGAAAGAACTCATTTAAACAGAAATGAAGGCATTAAGAATACTATAGCATAATACAGCAGTAGAATGGAAGTAAGAGAAAATCAAATATTTGATGAACAAACATAAGATTATCAATAAGGGCCGGAGTAACAGCACAGTGGGTAGGGCATTTGCCTTGTATATGGCCAACCTGGGTTCCATCCCCAGTATCTCATATGGTCAGCCAAGCCTGCCAGGAATGATTTCTGAGTGCAGAGCCAGGAGTAAACCCTGACCACGACTGGGCATGTTCTCAAAACCCAAAAATAAAATAATATTAAGTAATCAATAAAAATACAAATGTTTATCCTGTTTAGGGGCCTTATTTGTCCATGCTCCAGGCTGACTCTTGTTTTTGTGTTTGGGGATCACTCCTGGCAGTGCTCAGAGGACCATTTGTGTTGCTGAGTATAAAGCCCATGTTAGCCATGTTTCAGACAAGAACATTTATCATTGTACTGTACCCCCAAGATATTTTTAAATGAAGAAAATTTAAGACATTTAATGATAATATAAAGAAAATTTGAATTATCAGAATTTCATAAAAAAGAGGGAAAAAAGGGAAAGAATGACTGTTAGAAGAGATGAATGGAGAGTTACCTGAGGCTGAGGAGGAATACTTACAGACACAGGAAAACTAAAAAATGACAAAGAATGTCAACAGAAGCAGAACAATACCAAGATAAATTGCAATGCCAAAAATTAGATAGATAGAGAGAAAGAGAGAGAGAGAGAATTTCTGAAAGTCGCAAGAGAAAAACAAAACTTCATATATGAGGAAGAAAAATAAAATAAAATTCAAATGAGATTTCCAAATGAAACTCTACAAACAAGGAAAGAATATAGTAATATGTTTCAAGTGCTGAAAAAGAAGAACCTGCAATCAAGAATCTTCTATCCTGAAAGGACTTATTCTGATTTGTGAGAATGATGAAAAAATATTTTCAGATAAACAATAGCTGAGGACATCTGTGTATCTAAACCAGTTCCTATTTATAAAACAAAAATTGGGCCCAGAGAGATAGCACAGTGGTGTTTGCCTTGCAAGCAGCCGATCCAGGACCAAAGTTGGTTGGTTTGAATCCCGGTGTCCCATATGGTCCCCCTGTGCCTGCTGGGAGCTATTTCTGAGCAGACAGCCAGGAGTAACCACTGAGCAAAGATGGGTGTGGCCCCAAAACAAAACAAACAAACAAACAAAAAAACAAAAGTTGGGTGGTGCAGAGCTTATGCTAACCTAGGACAGACAGCTGTTTGTTCCCCCGGGCATCCCATATCGTCTCCCAAGCCAGGAGCAATTTCTGAGGGCATAGCCAGGAGTAACCCCTGAGTGTCACTGGGTGTGATCCAAAAAAACCTCCCCCCAAACCCACAAAAAACCCAAAAACCAAAAGTTAAATAACAAACATGATCAAAATTTTCATTAAAAATGGTAACAAATTCCTTTGTATAATTTCTCTAAATATCAATGAACTGTACTATCCTATTAAGAGGCACAGAAATTGTGGGACTGTAGTAAAAAGAGGAACCCTCAGTCATTGTTTGTGATAATGTTATATGATCCAGATTTTATGGAAAAAAAATAACTTTTTTTTTTGGTTTTTCGGGTCACACCCATTTGATGCTCAGGTGTTACTCCTGGCTAAGTGCTCAGAAATTGCCCCTGGCTTGGGGGGACCAAATGGGATGCTGGGGCATCGAACCACGGTCCTTCCTTGGCTAGCGTTTGCAAGGCAGACACCTTACGTCTAGCACCACCTCGCTGTCCCCCCTCATTTGGGTATTTCTTTAAAACATTAAAATAAAACTCCTATAAGACACAATAATTTACTTTTTGATACCTATCACCCAAAGACAGAAACATTAATTAAAAAGTGTTATTCATATCTATATTCATTGAACTGCTTAGTATAATACCCAGGTTATAGAAATAATCTAAATGTAAAATGACAGATTAACAAATAAGTGGTGGTATATAACACAATAGAATGCCATTAGAATGATAAGAGATAGGAGCCAGGAGTAACCCCTGAGCATCACATGTGTGTGGCCCCCCCCAAAAAAAACCCAGAATAATAAGAGATAAAATAATACAGTATGCTGTGACTTGCATACTTTCTTACTTTGAAACAAAGTAAGAAAGACATAGGGAGGAAGATAGATACTTGGTCATCTCACTTATCTGTGTTATATAGCAATGCTAATAAAGTGAAGATACATTGAGGGCAACTCAAAGGTTGAAGAAAGTAGAATGTTGATAAAGAAAGATAAATCCTAAGTGAGGCATTAGAAGAACTGAAATCAACAAACTTGTACTAGACTCTTTTTTTTTTTTTGTCCCCAATTTCCAATCCAGACCAGGCAAGGGTCTGGGTTGAAGTGTATATAGGGTGCGTTTGCTGTACCTCCTTTTTCTATACAGTCCGTGTGAGGAACACAGCCTGGGGTAAGAATTGGGAGGCCTTATTTTTTTTTCCTTCTTTT
>PVKC010048329.1:0-10918 GCA_004027635.1 Crocidura indochinensis | reverse complement strand
TTATGTAAAAGAGCTTCTCCAATCATATGCAGTCTCTACTAAATGTTTTCTATATGCTGGGAGTGATAGGCAGCGGTGGAGCATTTGCCTTGCACACGACTGAACCAGGACAGACCTCGGTTCAATTCCCAATGTCCCATCTAGTCCCCCAAGCCAGGAGTGATTTCTGAGTGCATAGCCAGGAGTAACCCAAGTGTCACCAGATGTGGCCCCCAAACCAAAAAAAAAAAAAAAAAGTCTCCTCTATGCTTTATTATCTGTTTCACATGTGACATTACATATTTAATTATTTCTTTATCCTTCTCACCCCATAGAGTTCATGTAAACCCACAATGGCAGTGACTTAATCTTGATCAGTTTTATCCTCCTTAACAAGATTTGAAAACAGTAGAACTCAGTATTTGCTGAACAAATTAATGAAGCTATCACTAACACTTTTCAGTGCTTATTTTTGAGGTTTACATTATGCATGTATTTTCCCCAGCCATGTAATTCTTCATCTTAAGAGTACTTAAAATCTGTCAGATAAGTTTCTATGTTAAGTGCAAACAAAAAGTATTGAAAATAAATTTCTCTTATGAAACAAAGATTCTAAAACTAAAAATCTTAAAACATTTAGTAAGCACATTACATTTACACTGAATCATATAAATAAAATAAACCATTATATTAGCTTTTATGTTTATTTAATTTCAGAGAAAATCCAAAAATGTGTATGAAAATTGGTTATCTACTTAAGTACCAATTGTTCGTTGTGGTGACATAATACTATGTGGTATGGGAGATATGCCTAAGTTAAACAAATTCTTAAATTCCTGACATTCCTTAAATGGGCAAAAGGAAATCTTAAAAACGAAACTTCCAACTTGTAATAAGATACAGAAAGTAATTTAACCTTTAATACCTGAAACAACTTTTACAGCCACATTTTAATTTACATATACAGTGGAGATCACTGAAAGAGTTTCATGTTGCACTGCAGCAAGAAATTTCATTATAATGTAGATAAAACAGATTTGCTACATAGTGCAGCAAGATAACCTCACTGAATAATCATAATATTTCCATAATGGAGCTTGATACAGTGAGTTCAATATTTTCTTAATTTTATACAGTACATATTTTCAAAATGAACATTATCACTGAAGAGTTTGCTAATCACTGCTAGCAATTAATGTTGTATACATACTTAATTATACTGTCAAGTATGTGGCTCTCTCAATGTTAGTAAATGAAATGTTAAGTTTAAACATAATAACAAGAAAATCCCCCAAGATAGACTTAGGACATCAAAACACTGATTATTACTATACCTATTTTTCTACGAAAAAATGGAAATTTTACAATCATCATAATCTCCAAAGTGAACAGACAAGCTGTAAAATCCCAGACTGCTGGCATTAAACAAAACTACAATGAACAAGTTTTTGTGAACTAATGTACAGGGCTAATGTGCAATAAAATCTGGTTATGATCATGCAAATAAAAATCCTCCACAATCATTTTGTTGTTTTATAAAATGGCCTTAAAGATATACTTTCATAAACATTTCTGGTGCAATTTAGTCAATGACAAAAATACAAAGCTTTCCCTTATTCTTTATTTTATAGATTTAAAAACATGCCTTTGTACTGTTGACATAGAATTAGTGTGTTTGGGAGA
Source organism: Crocidura indochinensis (assembly GCA_004027635.1). Classification (NCBI taxonomy): domain Eukaryota; kingdom Metazoa; phylum Chordata; class Mammalia; order Eulipotyphla; family Soricidae; genus Crocidura; species Crocidura indochinensis. The sequence goes on along the minus strand of PVKC010048329.1, from coordinate 9,256 downwards.
AATGAGCCAATGAAAAGTTTAAAAACCAATATCCTGGTCCAACATAGCTGTCTTGATATAAAGCAACCTCCCATAACCACTGATGTCAATAAGGTTGTCAATGAGACTAGATAAACACTGAGAGATTAAGACACAGCTCAAAACATTTTTTAAAAAGTAAAAGGCTGTTTCGTAAACATGAAGGAATCTTTAAATGAAAAATAATCATCAACTGTGATATACACTAGAAAATAGTAAAATGTCATTTTCCAAAATAGTAGTTTCTTTATTATATCCCCCCGTCTATTATAACCAATCTTGGAAATATACCTTAAACATAGGATGTATTATATGAAAGTGTTCCATTATTCAAAGCAATAATTTTAATATGTTAGAATATGATTTTCTTATCTGATGTTAAAACTTAATGGGGGGGAATAACAGAGCACCTGAAATAGTAAAGTTAATTTAAGTGAGCATTAAGTAGCATTCTGTTTTGGTTCAAAATACAGTTTAAGAAAAGGTACAAAGAATACTGCCATGAGTTATGTGTTGCTATGTTTTGAAGATTATAATAAAGAGGGGGAAGGGGAAAGTTTGGTCTAAACCCAAATAAATTTCCACTTTTCTTTATCCGAACAAAGTGAAATTCTATTCATAGTTTGGAATATTCATAAAATGGGATAACTACAGTAGTTCATGTAATTGATTATATCACTCCCGCCCTGCTTCTCTCCCCAAAACAATTTTTTGGCTCCAAAATAAAGTACAATAATAAACTCTTGATGAAAAACTATGTTATATGGGGCAATCTATCATATACTATGGCTAAATAAGAATATACAGAAAAGAGCACATCCCATTTCAGCACTTCTTTCTTCATAAACATGCAACTGACTATAAAATACAAAACACTTGCTTTCAAGAACAGCTTTATAAAGACAAACTGCATCAATAAAATTTTTTTCTTTCTGATTAACTTTACACTGTTATGGAGAACTGCACCTTTTCTAATGTGTATATATCAGATTTTATATTATAGTGTAATAATTTGCATTTTCTGAACATAATGTTCAACAGAAATATCTATACACAATAACATTCTAGACTATTAAAATCTAATTCAAATTACAGAATTTTATTGATACAGTAGATTAATAAAAATTGAAAAGGTACGATAAGTTGGGATAAAGAATTCAGTACATTATTTTATAACACACTCTTTAAAATTAAAATATTTAAAAATTTCTCTCCTTAAAATTTTCAGTATCATGGAAGGCCAGAAAATTCCAGGAACAATACTGAGCTGTAAATTAAACAACTTCAGGACTATTTCACAATCTGCATGGAGACCTCCATCAGAGGCCTTCTTCCGGTATAATGGCAGACAATTTAGCACCTCTGAAAATTAAGGGTGCCCAGGAGTAAACACTAAGGTAAGATACACAAGGGAAAGAAACCATTTAACTCTCCAACAAATAGCAACATCAAGAAAATGACACCATTTGTTGAAAATTTTTTCACAGTAAAATTGCAGAGAATACAAATACAAACACTGACAGTTCACTGCTTAAGATCTATCCTAACAAATTCTTCAAATCAATAGATCCAATAACAGCTGGGTTCTGTCAGTTTAAAGCCGCAGATAAAAGCTATACAAGCACTTTAGAAGTCAGAAACATTTGAAAAAAGAAAATATATATTTACACATTTCTTTAGTTCATATCTAAATAGCCATAGCACATTACAACCTTCACAAGACTCTAGTCAATGTTATCACCAATGTGCGTGGCTAAATCGTGTGACCACAACACATGAATGAGGCCATCAAGGTAAAGTCCAACTGTCCACCTTCATGAGTCCCAGTCTGTGCGTCAAAAGCTATATGGTCAGCCACAAACTCGACAAAAAAATGATTTTTTTTTTGCAAAGTTTTAGCGTGGAAAGTTATAAATTAAACTTGTTCATCGCCTTTCTCTTTTAGAACTTCTCCGCCGTACCTTGAAAGAAAAGTCACCAGACATTTAATTAAAATGGGGCACAGTTATCAGAGAGCTTTAATAATTATTTTGGAACTGTTCTTACTTGCTCATTGATTTTATTTTCCCTTAAAATGTTCTCCTTTTAAATTCCTGTCTTGGAATCAAAGAACCTTTCCCAGAATAGCAACAAAAAAAAAGGGGGGGGGGGGTGTTAAAAAAAAAAAAAAGACAAGAGAGAAAGAATGCAGAGAAACTAAGGCATTTATCTGCTTTACAGGAAGCAAGCCCAGTTAGATCTCCTAGGCTACATGTGGTCCACAGGCACTGCCAGTAATGAGCCTAGAGCAGAGCCAGAGCACCACCAGGAGATGTCCCAGAACTATTATTAACAATTATCATTTATTACTATTATTACAATTACTATTTAAGATAGCAAGTATCTTTATTTTGTTTCTGTAGTAAAAGGATACATCTGCTATTCAAAAACTATAAAGGATCACAGATGTCCATGGAAAAATTTTGAGTTTATATACTAACAATATCAAATATATATAATTTGCAATTTAGAATTAGCATTTTCTGGAAATCACTAATAAAATCACTACTTCAAAAATTATCATAATTAAGAGGAATGCAACAAGAGTTTTAATTAATGTACAGTATATCTTTTTAATAGTAATTTAGCTAAAATTTTTATCTGTAATTTAGCAGTTTTCCAGAATTTTTTTTTTTTTTTGGTTTTTGGGTCACACCCGGCAGTGCTCAGGTGTTACTCCTGGCTCCATGCTCAGAAATTGCTCCCTGGCAGGCACGGGGGACCATATGGGACACCGGGATTCGAACCGATGACCTTTTGCGTGAAAGGCAAACGCCTTACCTCCATGCTATCTCCCGAGCCCCAGTTTTCCATGATCTTAATGATCATAGTTATATGATCATGAACATAGTAAGCCCTGGTACAGAGAGAAGTAACTGAACTGGACTAAAGCAAAGGGCAAAAGATCAACTGTAAAAATTGATTAAAGAACATAAGTTTATCAAACAGAGATAGCCGAGTTTATCCTATGACACCTTTAATACAAAAACCTTACTAAAACATGTTATGTTATATTTCTTCCAAAGAAAAATATCTCAGACATATCTGAAATGAACTGTCATGCTATTAAAAAAAAAAGTATCTTACATAGTGTCATTTCTATTTTTTGTAAAGAAGTTTATCATTTATAAAGTTTATCCAAAAGCTAATGTTTTAGTTATTATTTTTATTCTGCATCTTTGACTAACTTCAAGTTCCTATTTTGAAACTCAAAAATGTTAGAATAGTCTATTCAATAGTCTATTTATACTAGCCTATTTATACTAGTATTCTAAAGTCAAGTTACTACTTAAATGTTTGAAATATCAATCCACTGCTATTTGTTCACTATGTTCAGTTCTATTATTTGCCGATCAGGGCTTGAACTCAAGAGCTAGGCAAGAGCTCTACAACTGAGCCATACACCACATGGTCCCTCATGTTCAGTTTTAACCACATCTCTATTAAATTACACGGTCATAATTTCACTTAGTTTCAGGTTTTCATGAAATTTTTTTTTTCTTCTTTAACCTCACTGGTATAAAAGAACTAAACCATCATAAACTAATGAAAAAAATAAACAAATATTAAGAAAATGTTACATATCAGTAATTGTTAAATACATCTGACCAAATTTCATTCACTTTATTTCTATATTCTATATTATATCATACAAGAAACTAATAAATACATACATTAACTGCAGAAACTTCCTCCTCTTCTGTTTCTTCCTGTGGAATATCATCATTGATAGGAGAGCCACCTTGAAACACATCTACTTCTTCACTTGAATCATTTTCTTTAGAGACGGCTTGTTTGGAGCGTCCTACACGGCTAGAAAAAAAAAAAACACAGAATAAATTAATATTTTGATCTTTATGAAGCATATTACCTCATTAGATGGAGAGTTTTAGATATTTCACAAATTATCATCATTATCCTTAATGACAATACTTTTTAATATTATGAACCCTAAAGCAGAGTTTAATCTTAGACTCTTACACACAAAGTGTTACTTACCTAATAAGTAAAAAAAAAAAAAAGTGACTAAAATGACTAACAAAGAATTTGAGAAACAGGGGCCAGAGAGATAGCACAGTGGTACCCAGAATGAACGGTGGTTTGATTCCCAGCATCCCATATGGTCCCCCGAGTCTGCCAGGGGCGATTTCTGAGCACAGAGCCAGAAGTAACCCCTGAACGCAGCCGCGTATGAGTCAATGCCCCTCACTCCAAATAATTTAAAAAACATAACACCAAATCTGCTCTTCCTTCTATCTTTCTTAAATCAGTAAAAGACATGTATATTAATTGAACTGCTCAAAGCATATTTGTAGTCTTTTAATAACGTATCCTGCAGATCCAATTATAAGGAAAACACAAATTCGACAGTAACTTCAATCTACCTCCATTTCTACTACATTCTTCCAACTCAGTCCCATCTGCCTCATCTCTTTACAGAGTAATACTTTACTTTAAAGTGAAATTATAAAATCATACTATTTCTTATTATATTTAGAATAATTTTTAAATCTCCTGAACATAGTATATGTCTTAAAGTCAGACCTTATCTATCAGCTTTTATGTCTTTACCCTACCTAATTCCCGTAATTCTGACTACTTCAGCTCAGATTTTGCCATGATTTTTCCTATTTCAGAACCTTTCTAATTCCTAAAATCTTCAAGGAATTAATGCATTATTTTCCAAAGAAAAGGCTGCTCTGATTCCCAACTCTCCTATTACATTCTCTTAAAACTCTGATTTTTTTCTTTTTTTTCTTTTTTGGGTCACACCCAGTGACACTCAGGGGTTACTCCTGGCTATGCGCTCAGAAGTTGCTCCTGGCTTGGGGGACCATATGGGAACCGGGGGATCGAACCGCGGTCCGTCCTAGGCAAACGCAGGCAAGGCAGGCACCTTACCTCCAGCGCCACCGCCTGGCCCGATCCATGATTTCTAATTCCACATTAATGTATATTTAATGACTACATGCCTTACAGCCTATACTTTCTAGCATCCAATACTCCTTGAAAACATGAAAGTAATCTAAATACATGATACCATGTTTAATCAAGTATATCAATATCCAATGATATCTAATGAGGAATAAAGATTACCAATTCTACAAGCTATCCAAAATATGCAATATCTAATCTGCAATCAAATAATTCTTTTATTCAATTTTTCAAACTAAACACAGAAATCATATGGGGAAAAAATATCATTCTTCTTTTTCAATTTCAATGAGGTCAGAACACAAGCAAAATTTAAAAAGGAGATTCCTAATAAGAGGAAAGTAAACTACTGACATACAATCTTTCTGTAGTGATTTCTTTTTTAAAGAACTATTTGATTTAGAACACTGTTGTGAGAACCAAGGTCAATTCAGAATTTAACAGAATTTAACATTTAATAATTTAATTCTAAACAAAGTGATGAATCCAAAAGATCCCTTATTATCTCCTTAAGATATAGTGGAATTTTTTTTAAAAAGTGATTTTCCTTGTTTGAAATACAAACACACTTATGAAGCTGTTTTTAAAAAAAATGTACTTACCTTTACTTTTTACCAGAAAGAAAAACTAAATGTAAGGGCATCATGAAGTATTGGCAAATTTTCTTCTTGTAGAATACATAGAAACAGAAAAACTTCTAAGATCACTATTTTATTTTGTTAGGAGGTCATGCCTAGTGGTGCTAGGGATCACTCCCAGTTGTTCTTAGGGTCACACCAGCAGAGTTTAGTGTCCATGCAGTGACAGAAATCAAATCTTGACTTCCTGCATGAAAGCATGCACTCAGCGTACTGAGCTAACTCTTCAGTCCAATGACTATAATTACTTAACCATGGTGTCCTAGCAACTCTGAAAAGTCAAGCCACTGATGTAATTATATACTTAGTAAAAATACTCTGAAGACGTGCAGAATTTCTAATGGAAATGTGCTATCAGAACCCAAATAGATGTATCATTCTATATGCACATAAATGAAACTGAGAAGAAAAATAATGCCAAGTCTGCAAATTACAACTTCAAAACTCCTGTCACATTACTAATTTTGAACATAGGTTTGCTATTTTAGTTCTTTAAATATGCTTGTGTAACCAACCACTCAAAATTATATGTAAAGATGTGCAAAACCTAAGATCTAAACCTAAGATCAATAATGTGATGAATTCCTATAGCTGGTTAATTTTAGAAAATTATTCCTGTTATTCTTACATAATATTAAAAGTTAAAATGTAAGTTTGTTGTTTTTTTGTTTGTTGGTTTTTGGGCCACTCCCGGCGGTGCTCAGAGGTTACTCCTGGCTATCTGCTCAGAAATCGCTCCTGCAGGCACGGGGGACCATATGGGACACTGGGAATGGAACCAACCACCTTAGGTTCTGGATCAGCTGCTTGCAAGGCAAACACCACTGTGCTATCTCTCTGGGCCCTTAAGTTTGTTTTTAAGTTAAATAGCTGAGGTGAAAGATGAAGAATGCAGTGTGTAACAAATAAAAAACTTAGCTAACTGTGATTATCTTTTTAGGAACCATGAAGTCCATATAACCAATAAAGAGCTATCTTGTACTTATTTACATAAAGATTTTCCTAAATTAATGTTACCAGAACATTAACTGGTATATTAATCATAGGATATAGTAAATATAATAAACATAGGGCAGTTCATTAAATTTTACCTCTCCTAGTGTATTGGAGCTTAAATACATTGAACTAAAATATAGCCCTATGTATATTTAAAATTTTATGAACTTTTTCAAAATAATTTAAAGTTGGCTTGAAATTTAATATTATTTACAACTTACACATTTTTTTTTGGTTGTGATGGTGATGGCGTTTTTGATGGTCTTCCTCGTCCTTTCTGTAGTGATTGTATGGATTCAACTGCACTAGTTTCAGGAGATTCTGCTCTGCTTTGGGGAAGACCCAAATGTGGATAGCATCAAATTATGACTTAGAATGTTGTAACTAAGCACACAGTTTAGAGTCATAAACATTTACCTCTGTTGAGCTCTCCTCGAAGTTCGATGTTGTTTACTTTTTGACTTCTGATCTGTGTTTCCACTAGATCTTTCCTCTTCCTCCTCCTCTTCTGCTGTTGAAGGACTGGGTTTTTTCCTGTTTCCTTTCTTAGATGTTTTTATTGTTGATTCTTCTTTTGGTGTGCCACCACCAAGAGGTTTTGGTGGTCGACCTCTTTTACCCTTTTTGGGTGGACTATTCTGTTCATCCTCATTTTCTAATATATCTTCTTTGAGTCTTTTTTCCTCAGGCCACTGCTGTTCATCAGATTCCGAAGTTGTGTGACCTCTCTTACGTCCACGCTGACTACCTTTAGGCTTCTGTTCCTGTACCAGCTTAGACAGGTCATCCATACCTAATTTTTCTTCTGAATCTGTGACAGTTGTTTTTTTACGGCTTCTAGGCTTGTCCAATTCAGACTAGGAATGAGAATCACAATTTAAAACAAAAACATTGTTATTATACAAATTTTGAATAATGAAACAAATATATCTATTTCAGTCATGCTATTAATACACACAAATATATACATGAACCAAATGCATGTTTATTTCCAAACTGTGTACCAACTTATACTCTTAAAAATATCAGTAAAAGAAAACTAGGTCATTTGGTGTTCCAATTTTTTATGTTTGGTCATTAGCATTTCCTGTCTAAATATTGGCTAATTATGTTTTTGGCATTCTATCTTTAATCCTATTTATATTTACTAAAAAGCCCTAGTGCTTTAAACAGGGTTTTTTGTTTGTTTTAGTTTTTTTGTTTTTAGTTTCTGGACATGCTTAGAAACTAATCCTAATAAGCACTGGTGTTTCAACTTTATTTTCCAGACTGCTGGGATGAAAATGCATTGTACTTCTGAGAGTAAAACTAGAACATTAGATTTAACTCAATACTCATATCACCTTGAGATGAGACTCTTGAGAGGAAGAGCACATAAATAAATATTAGACATTTTGTAAATAGAATTGATGAGTTGACTGAATCAGGAATCAAGTAAGTAAAAATTAAGAGACCAATTATATTAGCTATTCTAAATATTCCATGGAATTTTCATTACCTATGGGTAAAGGAGGCTACTATACTGTGTTTTGTTTAGTTTGCGAGCCATACCCATGAGAGATTAGGGCTCTTGTCTCGGTTCCTAATGTGCTTAGGTTACTGTGTTAGGTTCCAGAGATGGAAGCTCAGTTCACTGGTCACTCCTGGTAGTACCTGGAGAACTAATATGGGGATTTTTTAATGAAAGCTTTGAAAAGTTTACCAAATCTGCCATATTAAATAGTACAGGCTAGAAAAGAATGTAGAAGTCAAATAGTACAATGGGTAAGGATCCTGCCTGGTACAGAGATTGCCCAGGTTTTCGTATAGTCCCCAGAGCACCACTATCATCTCCTGAGCACAGAGTCAAGAGAAATCCCTGAACACTGCCATGTATGGCAAAAATAAAAGTAGAATGAATTATTGAATAAGAGCAGTTTTCAACCTAGAGTCTACTTCCCAGAAAACCTTTCATTTATATGGAATGGAGAGATAAAAATATTCTCAGACAAAAAAGAACTTCTAACATTCACAATAACCAAAATGACTAAATTAACTACTAAGAGGTCACTTATATAAACGAAATAACTAATTGCAGAAGCAAAAACCCTACACAATATAATAAAATGAAAGCCCTTTCTGTCAATATTTTCCTTGATGTGAATAGACTAAATTCCTCCATCAAAAAGCAGAGTAAAGGAAACAAAACCCATCAATTTGCTGCATATAAGAAGCACATTAAAAATCGCAGCATATACCACAAAGGCACCGAGGGGAGAGTAAATGAACAGACAAAGAGTCTATAGTCAATCCCATGACTATACTTCAAGGGTGGAGAGACCCTGCATCTCCTAGGCCAAGGAAATTCCCTCTCTAATGCCCCCAATATTTACTATGCCTATGCAGGGGGAAAAAAAAAAGGCGGGGGGGGGGGGAACAAAATAATCTTTTTTTATTTATTCATGTATTCATTTATTTTTTATCTTTATTTTTTATCTTTTTTGACTTCCTTGTTTTGGTGCTGATATCAAAGTTGATGGCCCTAATCTCATTTTATGTTATTTTATCTTTCTTTGTATGCTCTGGCATGGTTTTATTTCAGGACCAAGACTATTAAGTGGTGCTTGCCTTTAGTACTGTAGTGCTCACTG
>PVKC010048328.1:0-10927 GCA_004027635.1 Crocidura indochinensis | reverse complement strand
TTGGTTTTTGGGTCATACCCGGCAGTGCTCAGGGGTTACTCCTGGCTCCATGCTCAGAAATTGCTCCTGGCAGGCACAGGGGACCATATGGGGCACCGGGATTCGAACCGATGACCTTTTGCATGAAAGGTAAGTGCCTTACCTCCATGCTATCTCCCGGGCCCCGAGTTTATATAATTTTAAACAATTATTTTAGCTAAAATAATAGACTGAGGGGGCCGGGCGGTGGTGCTGGAGATAAGGTGCCTGCGCTAACTTCGGACAGACCTCGGGTCGATCCCCCGGTTCCCCATATGGTCCCCCATGCCTGCCAGGAGCGACTTCTGAGCGAATAGCCAGCAGTAACCCCTGAGCGTCACCGGGTGTGGCCCAAAAACCAAAAAAAAAAAAAAAAAAAAATAATAGACTGAATACTGATACGGATGTAAACATCATTGAGTTATAAAAGACTTTCTGAGCTTGGGTCTAAGAATATATGAGAATATTCTAAGAATAAAGCCAGGATGACTTTAATCAAATTCTTTAATTTGGCTGAGTCCCTGTTTTTCTACTTGTAAAATGAGATATTTGACATCCCTTCGAGCACTGTCTTTGATTATTACTTGCTTTTGTTGTTTTTGTTGGGATTGGGAGGATTGGAAGGATAGGACTTTTGAGCCCTGTTTGTGAGCCTAGGAGTTGGTTCTGGTTGGTCCTAGGTTCAGCAGAACAGGCCTGCTCTGACCAGTGCTCTGGCTTAGCATATATTGCTAGGACCTTCGAGGCTGCACTAGGTGTTTTTGTAAAATAAAGTGCCAGAGTAGGACTCAGGGCTTTGTAGATACCCAGCACCCCTCTGAGCTCTCCTCTTGCTTCCTTACTGCTTTTGACCTAGAACCATTTGCTCTAAGACAGTACCTCAGAACGTTTAATACTAGAGTGTCTTTTTTTTTTTTTTTTTTTTTTTGGTTTTTGGGTCACACCCGGCAGTGCTCAGGGGTTACTCCTGGCTCCATGCTCAGAAATTGCTCCTGGCAGGCACAGGGGACCATATGGGGCACCGGGATTCGAACTGATGACCTTTTGCATGAAAGGCAAACGCCTTACCTCCATGCTATCTCCCAGGCCCCACTAGAGTGTCTTTTAAAATGTATACTTAATTTGTATGAGATCCATTCTTTTTTTGTTTGTTTGTTTTGTTTTGGTTTGTTTTTTGTGTTACACCCTGTGTGTGTGTAATACCCTGCTCAGGTATTACTCCTGGCTTTGTGCTCAGAAATTGCTCTGGGGACCATATGGGATGCTGGGATTCAAACTACTGTCTGTCCTAGGTCGGCTGCATGCAAGGCAAATGCTCAACCGCTGAGCTGTCTTTCCGACCGAAGATCCATTCTTTTTAAAAGTTTTAATGTTGTTTGAATCCTAAACATGTGTTTAGGATTGTCTCTTAAGGCTTCAGCCCATTAAGCTGTATATTAGACCTCAGTTGTGAAAGGAATAAGAAAGGTTTTTATTTATATTAAAAGCCGATTAGAGGGCCCGGGATATAGCATGGAGGTAAAGCGTTTGCCTTTCATGCAAAAGGTCATGGGTTCGAATCCCGGTGCCCCATATGGTCCCCCGTGCCTGCCAGGAGCAATTTCTGAGCATGGAGCCAGGAGTAACCCCTGAGCACTGCCGGGTGTGACCCAAAAACCAAAAAAAAAAAAAAAAAAAAAAAAAAAAAAAAAAAAAAAAAAAAAAAAAAAAAACCGATTAGACTCCAGTTGCCTTTAAACACCTGTAAGTTAGGAAAAGTTTGGAATAGAACTTCTGAAATATTTTACTCAGCCCCAGGTATAAAGGTTTATAAAACAGGCATACAGTCAATCATAAGGGAATTTATTTTAAAGCAAAGCTTTAATGTTTAGAGGCAGAAAGTAAACATCTACTTTGTTTTATGTCTTCATTTTACAGATGAAGTTCAAACTCAAGGATTCTAAGGGCCATATGCTCAATGACTTGGTAGCCCTCATCCCTGGCCATCAGAGAACTTTCCATTCACTATTGTGAATACTGCACATGGATGTGTTTCATACTTAAAGTACCCTCTTCTCCCATCTAACGATACATCCAAAATTAATAAATATGCCCGGTGCCATCTGCACACCTTTCATCTGTTTGTCAGTGCTCTATGAATTAAGGATTTGGACAGGGGATGAAACTATGAGAGTGACCTCAGTGGAGATTAGACCAGCATATAGATCTGTTTTTGTCATTGTCTAGTTGTTTTTAGTCCTGATTTCCCTGACAGTCCTTACTCTCAGCTGTGAACTTAAAAAAATAAAAAAGCAGGCCAGAGAGATAGCACAATGGTAGGACGTTTGCCTTGCATGCAGCCGACCCACGATGAACCTGGGTTCAATTCCCGGCATCCCATATGGTCCCCTGAGACTGCCAGGTCCCATGATTTCTGAGCACAGAGCCAGGAGTAACCCCTGATCAATGCCGGGTGTGACCTAAAAAACAAAAAATTAAAAAATAAAAAGGCATGTCTAGGCTTTACCTGAGGTATTTAGTTGTTACTTCTTGGGTGGTACTGGGCTGGACATCTGCAGTTAAAAATGTTCCTAGCAGTCATTTGGGCCAGCAGGGCCACCCTCTGTTTTCATCAATTGAACTAGCCACAAACTCCCTAAATGACTGGCAGCCACCTGTTAGGCATGGCTACTGGGAGGCAAAAGAGCAAAAAAAGTCAGGGAGGGTTAAATACATTAACTTCCTTGTTATTTTTTAAAAAATTGAATAAAAAATTACAAAGTTTAAGGTTTAAAGTTTAATTGAATCCCCTTAAATTACAAAGTTATTCATCATTAAGATTCAGGCATATAATGTTTCAACACCAATTCCTTTACTTGCTTGCATCTTTTCTCTGCCAGTTACCCTCCTGTGTGCACCTCTGTGGTTACTTTCTTTAAAGACCTTACTTGTTTTGTTTTCCAGTAGCTAATACAAATAAATGGCTCAAAAATTAAAAGGTACAAAAGGTCATGCCTATGGTTTTTTTTTTTTTTTTTTTTGGTTTTTTTTGGTCACACCTGGCAGTACTCAGGGGTTAATCACCGTCCTTCTGCATGCAAGGCAAACGCCTTATCTCCATGTTATCTCTCCAGCTCCTAGAAAAATAAGTTGTCTTGTCCCACAGTAGGTCTTATATTAATAGTTTTTTTCTTACAGAGATGAATCATTTACAAACATAAAAAAAGATAATGAGTGTTAATATATTACTTTGCCAGCATACTGATTATAGCAAATAGTTGCATTGCTTACATTCTTACTATGGAGAAAGAGCTCTTAGAAGTGTGGGGGTTGGGGATGGGGAGGACTTTGGGAGCCACTCTGGAATCAATTGGCCTAACCATGTGGGCTTAATAACACTTAGTAGCACTTTTTATGTCCAGTGGTGTGGGGCCACCAGGCCTTGTACAAGCCAGCCTATACTCCTTCCTTCTTTTACTTTCTTATACTCAATATGACTTGATTTTTTTTTTATATTCAGGAAATAGGGTGCTCCCTCACTTTTTAAGAAAAACAATACAACAGCAATTTGTTTTATCATCTTCATAGACTATAATCTTTAGCCTGTTCCCCACTATTTATTCCATCTTTAGTCTTTACAAATCTTACTTAGATTTGTTTGTATACCATATTTAACATGAGTATCTGTGTATCTGTAGATAAAATTTTAAATGCTAAATTGATAGGGTGTATTTTTATTTTGGATTGGCAAAAAAAAAATGACATTTTATAGAAATGGTTGTTTAGGTTCTCAGCAGCAGTATATGAATGCCTGTTTCCTAACACCCACATAGCATGTATTTTAAAACTTCCTGATCTTTACTGGTCTTGAAGATAAGAAAGAACTATCTTAATTTATAGTTGTTTTTTTTTTTTGGCTTTTTATGTTTGTTTATTTTTGGGCCACACCCAGTGACGCTCACGAGCTATTCCTGGCTATGCACTCAGAAATTGCTCCTGGCTTGGGGAACCACAGGGGATGCTGGGGGATCAAACCCAGGTCCATCTTACGTTAGTGCGGCCAAGGCAGGTACCTTACCACTCGCGCGACTGCTCCAGTCCAATTTATAGTTTTAATTTGTACTTCCTTCTAAATAAAACCAAAGATCCCTTTATATCTTAAAAAGTTATTTTTATTCCTTTGTGTGTGTATGAGCTTGTCTGTTTATTCCCTTTGTCCCTTTTTCCTAGTGGATTATGAGTTCTATGATTTGTGGAATGTTTGAATTCAGCACGGAAGTTCACTCACTGTTCTTTTTCATAGAAAGTTTGGATTTTTTTGTTTTGTTTTGTTTTGCTTTTGGGTCACTCCCAAAAAAAGCGCTCAGGGTTACCTCTGGCTCGATGCTCAGAAATCACTCCTGGCAGGCTTGGGGGACCATATAGGATGCCAGGATTCGAACCACCGTCCTTTCACATGCAAGGCAAATGCCTTACCCTCCATGCTATCTCTGGCCCGGAAAGATTGTTGTTTTTTTTTTTTTTTTTTTGGTTTTTGGTTTTTGGGTCACACCCAGCAGTGTTCAGGGGTTATTCCTGGCTCCATGCTCAGAAATTGCTCCTGGCAGGCACGGGGGACCATATGGGATGCTGGGATTCGAACTGATGACCTTCTGCATGAAAGGCAAACGCCTTACCTCCATGCTATCTCTCCAGCCCCTTGAAAAGATTGTTTTTTAATTTAAATGTTTTGGCTGGGGGCCAGAGTGGTGGTGAGGAGCAGTAAGGCATTTGCCTTGCCCGTGCTAGCCTAGGAAGGACTGTGGTTCGATCCCCTGGTGTCCCATATGGTCCCCCAAGCCAGGAGTGACTTCTGAGTGCACAGCCACTAGTAACCCCTGAGGGTCACCAGGTGTGGCCAAAAAAAACAAAACAAAAGAACTGTTTTGGCTGATACCTGTGTTTATTAAGAAGTTCATTGTGAGAAAAGTTGATCACAATCAGTTGTTGGTTTTATCTGCTTACAAATGTCTGATTTTAGAATAGAGAAGGAAAAAGAACCAAGGAAAGATAAGTGAAAATTTAAAATTAGGAGTTACAGGAACCATAACCATTTAGGGCGTACTTCCCTTGCCTTGCACGAGGCCAACCAGGTTCAAGCCCTGGCACCTCAAATGATCTTCAGGGCCAGTCAGGTGTAATTCCTGAGTTCATAGCCAGAAGTAAGTTATCCCTGAGCATTGCCTCCCAAACAAACAAAAAGACAGGAGTTAGGAACAAAAGATTGTGAGCATCTTTGCAGAATTTTTTTTTCCTTTTCTCTTTCGATCTTGCAAGGCAAGTATCCTACCCACTGTACTCTGTGTGCTCTGGCTCCTTTTGCAAAATGTCTTTACACGACAAGCATGAAACTTTTTCTATGCCAGACCCTAATTACTAATTTGCTCCTCATGCTAACTCTACATACATACTGCCCACATTTTAATTAAGACAAAATGACTAGACTAAGGAACTTGGTTAGGAACAGACAAAATATGAGTGTAGAGCTATCTTTCAGACTGGGTAGACTAGCACTCAAGTTCATCCTCTTGTTCTTAAACTATTGTGCTATGTCGCCTCCCTCTCTGTGCATGTCAGAATACATAGAAAATTTCTGCTTAAATCATAAGTTAAAACAAAGGTTAGTTTTGTAAATAACCCTGAAATAATCAGCTTAACTCTTTACTGTTAGCTTAACATTAAGTTGTGTCAGAAGCAGTTTCGCTAGTAAGATGCCTTCCAAAAATTCATACCAAATTTCAAGAGAGAAAAAATTGAATAATAAAGAATATGACTATGTTTCACAGAGAGGTGACTCAAAGGATTAGTAAACATAAGAGAATACTTGTGGGTTGAATAGCAATCAGAGAAAACTTCAATTTTTTAAAAGTTTTAGTATGAAGAGGGTTTAGGGCAGGGGTCTCAAACTCAATTTATCTGCAGGCCGAAGGAGGCAAAGTCGGGGTGATCCTTGAGTGCAAAGTCAGTAGTAAGCTTTGAGCCTTGGGGGGGTGTGACCCAAACAACTAAAATAAAACAAAACAAAAAAAGATTCCTCTAGGGCAGGGCCACAAAATGTTGTACGAAGGGCCGGCCACAAGTTTGAGACCCCTGGTTTAGGGATTATTGAGTGGCAGTATCTGTCTGCCCTGCAAGGCATGGGGCCAAAAGTTTGATTCCTGGACCTCCCCATGTGCCCTAAACTGCCATCCCCACTCCCTTCCCATTGAGACCCTGCCACCACACACAAAAAAGTATGCCCCAGTCAGTGTGCCATCCCCACTGAGCTCACAACCAAACGTGTGAATGACAGCGAAGTGTGTGCAGCCCACCCCCCCATTGCAACTGGAAGAAAAGGAGAGATGAAAAATTAAAAAAATTCAGTCATCAGTGTGAACAAAGCCTGTTAATTTCAGAATTTGGTGCCTATTTGAGAAATAAGTACTTTCCTCACTGTTGGAACTGCAGCATTCATTGGATTTAATTTCCTACACAGCCTATTTATGTCTTTATGTATGGCTGTGTTAAAAAAATGACTTATAAAATAAGTTAACACTGAAAATGTGATAAGTTCTTTTGACTTGCTTTGCAAGACTGTCTTATCTGGGATCACAAAGGGGAGGACCTGTAACCAGATGTTAGTATTAGATATACAATATACTGTTCTGTCAAGTGTTTGGGAGATTTTTATTTTGATATAATTTCAAAGAAACATCAAATAATGTAGAAAATTTCCTTCTAAAGCAATGTTTTAAGAGTAATGTGGTAGGGGCCCGGGAGATAGCATGGAGGTAAGGCGTTTGCCTTTCATGCAAAAGGTCATCGGTTCAAATCCCGGTGCCCCATATAGTCCCCCGTGCCTGCCAGGAGCAATTTCTGAGCATGGAGCCAGGAGTAACCCCTGAGCACTGCTGGGTGTGACCCAAAAACCAAAAAAAAAAAAAAAAAAAAAGTACTGTTTTGGGTATGAAACAATAAGGCACTTGCCATGTATTTGGCTTACCTGGGTTCAGTCCCAGTATTTCCTCTGGTTCCTTGAGCACTTCCACGATCGGTCACTCAGTGGTCCTCAAACTACGGCCCGTGGGCCACATACTATATTTGGGACTAGAAAGAAAGGACTGAGGTTAAGACACTTGCCTTGTTTGTCCTACAGTTATAATGCTTTGAATACCGGTGCTGATATGAGTCCCTGAGCACTGCTGTGTGTGACCCCCTCCCCCCAATAAAAATAACCAAATAAATGTAAATTCTGATATCTAATTCTAATATCTCTGTGAATAATGTGGAGATCTTAGTTTTGAAATTGGACAGTTTGATTTTTGTATGAAATCTCCTTAATGGGTAGGGGGAGGTGGGCATTAAAACTTTTTAGGTACTGTGTTGGGATACTTAGCAAACTACTTCATTTAATCTCAGTGTATGAAGAATCTTTGTATTCCTGTCTTAGCAGAGAACCATCTGATTGTTGACACAGGTTTCGAAGGAAGTCAGGTTGTCTCTGCCAAGCAGCCTGCTTGATAGATGTAAGTTTTAGGAAGGGGCATTGATAATAATTTTTGTCAAGAAGCTATAATTGGATAATTATCCATAAGTGGCTTGTGGTTTCTCATAATGCTTAGTCAACAAAATTGCCAAATAGGGATATTATGAAATTTATTCTGGGGAGTTGATTGACCAAAAATAAAAGTTACTATTTATTGCCTGAACTTGTGTATTTGAATATGTGATTAATTCTCCTAGAAAAAAATTACAAACCAGCACATACCGAGGCGCACTTCTTTACTGTTTGTGTAAGGAGTCCCCTTGGACTCCCAAAAGACCAGTCCCAGGAAATTGCAAATGGCATTTCTGGAGCTCCTGGTTTGAGCCTCCATCTGGCTCTAGTTCTTTCCTTTGCTTGCTGTGTCAAACATGTTCCATTGGCTCAGGAGTATGGTAAATTTTGTGTAGATGAAGGAACCATTCTCCTAGAAGTGATACCTACCACATGTGCTTCAGAGTTTGGACTGCTCCCGAGAAGGACTTTGTAGGGTGTGTAGAGGACCTACACATGTTAAAAACTGAAACCGGAAGTTGCCAAGGCAGACAACAGGAAGATTCTGCCCACAAGTTAGTGAGGTCTCTCTAGAACCCATGGATGCTTCCTGGCAATACCTTGCGAAACAGGCCTTTTCATGCACTGTAGTTTCCTAATTTGTTGTTCTAAACCAAGCTTTAGGCAGAGGTGATTAGTATGTTAGCATTATAGGTCTCTGTATGGTCATCGTTCTGTAGATGGTTGTGTAAAGCAACTTGTCCCTGATTGTGTCCTGTAGACTTTGCCACTGATGAGTTGTATCTAAAGATGAGAATGTTTTAAGGGGTTAATTTGGAAATACTGCGTTAGCCTTGATTTGAATTTTTTTCAGGAACGGCACTTACAGTTTGTGCAGGTTTTACTGTTTTGAGGGTAGACCTCCCAGTGGTGCTGGGGGTCACCAGGGCTATCACCAGCCATTGGTTCTCAGGACCAAACCTGGGGCTCCTTGTATGCCAGACATGCTTTGTGCTTTAACTTTTATGTCCCAGGAGAATCTCAGAATCTGTTTTTAGGTAGAAACGGATTATCTGAATCATTGAATTTGTTGATTTTGAATATTAACAATTGAGTAAAATTTGCAGGCTCTTGTAATTAGTGTTTGTTGTTGGGTTTTTGTTGTTGTTGTTGTTTTTGAGCAATGCTGAGATGCTTTGATGAGGTGGTAGGCCCTCTTGCAAAGCTTGCATTCCAGCCCTTTGAACTTGCTTCTCAGTGCTGTGGATTATATTTTTTAAAGAACAATTATTATCACTGGTAGTGATATGTGTTAGAAAACCCACTCAGTTACAAAGGGCTATTGGTGCTATTTCTCCTATTTTGGTGAATATCAAAAGTGTGTAACTTCCAGCAATGTTTTAAAGGTGAAACTGAGGGAAGTTACAGCTACAAAAACCTTTTTCACCCTCCCCCCACCTTTTGCTACCATACATGGTGGAGGTAGAAGAAAGGGGACAGAATAGTATGACATACTTTCAAGGGTAGATCAGTAGTTGTGGTGGTTGTGTGTGATTGTGGTGGTTATCTTCCTTTCTGCATTGAGAACACTGGAGATAAACGAGTAAAAAAGTTCTTTCATTGTTTACAAAAACATCTATTTTCTTTATGTATTTAACTTTATAGGTATATGAACATCAAGTGAATGATAATTGATAATATAATACATTGGGTACATATTTTTTAGCTGTCACCTAAGCTCTCTGAATCTCAGCCTCTTCCTCTTTAAGTCGAAAAGAGTAGTTTTTATAATCATATAAAGTGGCAGTGAAAATGTAGGTTGACTTGATATAGCATACTTTGTGTGTATGCATATACACTCACTGAAGTGTGGGCCAAAACATGATTAATAATGATGGCATGATTACAGTTTTTTGATGGATTTTCGTTTTCTTCGAGGGCCATATCAGGTGGTATTCAGGGCTTTCTTTTGGCTGTGCACTTAGGGATCATTCCTGGTGGGACTTGGGAACCATATGGGACCGGAGTGATGAAACCCCAGACAGAAGGAAGGCAAGGGCCTGCTATACTGTACTCTTACTATGGATAGATCTTAAGTAGAAATGAATATCCAGTTCTTATAGTGTTCATCAGATTAAACTGGTAATGTAATGTATAGCAATGTCCAAAAATGTTCTCGATCAGTGCGTTAGGGAACTTTGGATTGGGGAACGTAGAATGTTGATAATTAAGGGTTGCAGATGTTCGTTGGTCACAGAGACCACAGAGATCAGGTGAATTGCAGTAAAGCTGACTCAAGATTGGTGTGATTTAGATGGAGTATGTCTGAATCCAAGGTATAACTCACTCATTAGAGCAACTGCTTTGCAAGCTTGAGGTCTCCCTGGGTTTCCTCGCCTGAAAGAAATAAAGAAATTGGGTTTTTATGTCTACACAGCAGTGTTTCACAAATTGGGGCACACTTTTATTCACTTACAGGTTTCCAGGGGTGCGCTTAGTGCTTTTAAATTTTTTTTCTGAAAAGGGATAAGCCAAAAAACCTTGGGGATCTCTGGTCTATAGTTTTTGCTTGGAATATTTTTAGATCTTTAAGTATTAAGATAAAACAAAAAATGGGGCCAGAGAGATAGCACAGCAGTAGGGCATTTGCCTTGCACTTGGCCAACCCAGGATGGATGGTGGTTCGAATCTTGGCATCCCATATGATCCCCTGTGCCTGCAAGGACCGATTTCTGAGTGCAGAGCCAGGAGTGACCCGAGTGCCGCTAGGTGTGGCCCAAAAACCAAAACAAAACAAAGATAAATCAAAAATATAAATTTATTTGTCTTTGAGCCACACCTAGTATTTGGTACTCAGGGCTTATTCTTGGCTCTGAACTCAAGATTTACTCTGCACTCCTGCTAATTAAGTACAAGTTACCTTCTCAATGGAGCCTCTCCCACAGTCATTTCCGGTGTCATTCTTACCTAACACTCACACCATTTGTTTTTACTTCCTCATTTATTGTCTAGCTGACTGACTGACTGGCTTAGTTGAGTGAGGATACAGTTTGACTTTTCTATTTTATCCTTTATTTCTTGGAATTCAATGAATACTTGGATTTCAGATATTGGTGTAAATTTCAGCATTGGTTTGTTTATCTTCCACATGATATATCTGTATTGATACTAAAATTCTTACATTTAATGCTTTGGTAATTTCAGGAAATTTAATTTTTAACTGTTGGAGTTTTTAGATTAGCTTATGTTAATTGAAAAGAAGTTTATATGCAGTTTCATAATTTTTTTTGTTGTTTTTGTTTTTGGGTCACACCCGGCAGCGCTCAGGGGTTACTCCTGGCTCCATGCTCAGAAATCGCTCCTGGCAGGCACGGG
>PVKC010048327.1:0-10912 GCA_004027635.1 Crocidura indochinensis | reverse complement strand
TTTTTTTTTTTTTTGGTTTTTGGGCCATACGCAGTGGCGCTCAGGGGTTACTCCTGGCTATGCGCTCAGAAGTCGCTCCTGGCAGGCACGGGGGACCATATGGGAACCGGGAGATCGAACCGTGGTCCCTCCTAGCTAGCGCAGGCAAGGCAGCAGGCACCTTACCTCCTGCGCCACCTCCCGGCTCCCAAAATAAGTTTTCTATCTGAACCACCCTTCAGTTTGACAGAGCAGACACCTAATTACAGATTCTTAATTACATCTACATCAATACCCTCACCTGGAGAAACAAGTCTAACTCTTCTCACCTCGAAGTCTCAGATCCCTATTCCAATCCTGCCCATTTATCTTGATTTTACCTTTCCTTTCTCAGATTCATAATACTCAGAGGGTCCCCACATGAAATTAAATTGGGTACTTGTTTCTGCTAAGCTACAGATTAATCCACCAACTCAAAAGAAACCCAAGGAAAAAGAGAGAAAGCTCTTTCCATCACACTACTTAAGAACTAATGCCCTCAAAATTTTCCATGCTTTGGAGAGTATCTTATTTCAGAATTTATGTAGGAAATAGCGTGGCACAGCTAACTGCCAGCAATTTCATCAGCTTCAAAATGAATGCTGGCAGGTTATAGTTCACTTGAACACCAACAGGTGAATGTGTTGGGTTAAACATGGACCTAATGAGTGATTTCAGATGTAAAGGTGAGATTAGTACGCATCTTCAGTGAAGTCAGTTTAAAAGAAATCTTATAATGCAGTCGGGAATGGATTGGATTGTTTTTCAATTAAATAAATCAAAATAACCAAGCTGGAGTCTTTCAAGCCATGCGCCTTGAAATAATAATTATTATAATTCATTTAATTTGTTATTATTATTCATTTATGCTTTCAAATATGCACTTCATACTCTTGATTAGATTTATAAGTATTAGATTTTGGCAGTGTCAACACTTTTAAAATAGTATTCTGGAAAGTAGAAAGGTAATAAAACATAATATGCCCTTAATAAAAATAAGAAACTAAACCATAAACAAGGTTTTGTTATTTTTTTTTTTGATCTGTTGAAATCAGGTAGTGAGGCTTGCTTCTGGAGATGGCTTCCCAAGGGGTCCCCACAAATCTGGGTACTTTGTATCTGAAAGTTTCAAGATGATAGAACCTATTCTCTTTTTCTGGGATTAGAGCAGGTAAAGAGGGTTGTTTGGCTTGCACAGGCCAGTCAGGGTTGATCCCTAGCATTGTATATGGTCCCCCAAGCCTGCCATGAGTGATCCCTGGGAGTAGAGCAAGGAGTAAGCCCTGAGCACAGCCAGGTATGGTTCCCAAACTAAAAAATATAAATAAATATAAAATGTTATCTTTCATTTACCCTTACACTATTGCTTAGATCAGTGTTTACCAAGATAGACAATACCAGTCCCTGGAGGAGGGGAGGGAAGAAAAGAAGAAGGGAGAAGAAGATATTGGAAAAAATGCAAGGGCAAGGGTGAGGGAGGGACGTAGAAATCTTGGGTGCAAATAGGAAACTTAAAGAAGAATTTGTTCTGCAAACTGGTTGCTTAAAGAGGATAGATTTCCAGAAAAGAACTGGGTGATTGTTCTTCTGAAAAAGCGATTTTGGTCATGTAAGTCTGAGAACTTCAGTATACATGTTCATGCCCAATTATCCTAGTATGCTTTACAGCACTAATTAGAGGTGTCTAGGGTAATGACCTGACTCCAAATTTCTGAGACTTGGCTAGTTTTACCAGTGAAATCTTACATTCTGGGAATACCAAGACCTGGAAGCATCTAAACAAACACCCCTCTGCCATAATCCTATTAAATGAACAAATCATGTCTAGGCTCTTCAATAACTTCACCAAGGGCAGAAGAGGTATGAATTAAGATCAACCAAGCTTTATTCCTTGTGCTAAGAACCAGAATTTGGTTTCTTCTGGCTTAGAAAAGGAAAGAGAACTAGAGACAAAAACTAGAGATAAGAAGCATGTCAACCCAGGGATTTGGGAATCAGGGCTGCAGTCTCCTGTGAGCAAAGTAGATGGAAAGCAAGGTTATTGGGAATAAAATGACTGATTTACACGGAGCAGGAAAATGCTCTATATCTTAACTAATAATATGACATTGATATTTTGATCTACAATATGTGTTTATTACATGCAAACTTCCCCTTTCTAAAGTTGATTTAAAAATAATTGAATATTTTTTGTTTGTTTCAGGGCCATACCCAGTGATGGTCAGGAGTTACTCCTGGCTATGTGCTCAGAAATCACTCCCAGCTTAGGGGACCATATGTGACTTCAGGGACCAAACGAGGTCCATCCTGGGTCAATTGTGTGCAAGGCAAACACCCTACCACTGTGCCATTACTCCAGCCCAATAATGGAATATTTTTTTATAAAAGTTAATTTTATAAAGAATAACATCTTCGGGGCCAGCGAGGTAGCACTAGAGGTAAGGTGTCTGCCTTGCAAGCGCTAGCCAAGGAAGGACCACGGTTCAATCCCCCGGCGTCCCATATGCTCCCCCCCAAAACCAGGGGAAATTTCTGAGCATTTAGCCAGGATTAACCCGTGAGCATCAAACAGGTGTGGCCCAAAAAGCAAAAAAAAAAAAAAAATCTTCATCACCCTCCCAAACTTTGGACACATAGAAGTAGTAACATGGGCAGAGCAAAGAGCTCATCAGACTGCCTTCAACATCACACTTTCTAGATTCTAGTGGGGAGAAGGGGATTGAATAATGAATTACACAATTCCCAAGTGTAAGATCAATTCAATCTTCAAACTTCACATAGAAATGTGTGCAGTTTTTCATCATAGGGAATTGTATAGACTTCTTCTCTGGAAATAACCAAAGAAAAGCAAACCTAACATCCTCCATCCCCCGATCTAGGTGTTTTGTCATTCTAACT
Organism: Crocidura indochinensis; assembly: GCA_004027635.1. NCBI lineage: Eukaryota > Metazoa > Chordata > Mammalia > Eulipotyphla > Soricidae > Crocidura > Crocidura indochinensis. Next base: position 7,996 of record PVKC010048327.1, on the reverse strand, counting down.
AGGAACTCATCAAAAGACTAGAAGACCAGAAGCACAAGAAAAAGGGAGGTGGTGGTGAAGATTTTAATGCTTCGTAAACCAGTCCAACACAAACAGCTTCTAGAACAGAGATAATCCCAGTGAAAGGAACCTAATCTAAGAAAAATGTGTGAAGTGGCTTTGGTTCAAGAAGTGGTCTCCATTTTGACCTTGACATTGCAGTTATTTACTTCAAAGAAATGGATGAGAGTTAGTGAGAGTTATAGAGTAAAAGCACAGACATCCAGGAAAGAGGAAACTAAGAAAACCAGACTCAGATATTGTTCAGGGAATCTGTTGAACCTTCCAAAGGGAGAGTCTTTTTAGTGCATTATGTTGCCTTCTTCCAAAACACCATCACTTTTCAATTTTCTGCCTCTTCAAGCCCAAAAGATCAGGGCACACAGCAAAGAGCTGGCATCTGTGGCTGTCATTGATGGGATCTGCTTGCTGCTAAGCAGTCCTGAGCTAGAAGCATAGCAGCCACAGGAGCTGAAATGCTGCTTGCTCTTGCTAACTCTGCGATGGGAGAAGAAAGTAGTTTAACCTTCAAGATGCATGCCAGGAAGCTTCTATGAGCTTGCACAGAAAATTTCTCAAGCGAAAAAAAAAAAGTGTCCCACTTGGTTCCTAGTTGGCAAAGAATACAACTCATAGGCCTCTGGGAGTGTGTTTGCATTATATTTCCATGGGCCAAGTATCTGCTGGTTCCTGTTAACCAATAAAGCGACTCTGCACAGCACCTATAGAGCCAAACATCTTCCCAGAATTATTTCCCAACTGGGAAATGGAAAGTTATTGGGTTGACTGGCTCATCTAGTTCAGCATTGATATTCTGGCCCAAGGAAACAGCAGAGCCAATTCTAGACTCTGCAACCTGAGAATGAAGCTGGCATACAGGGACTCCAGTGCAGTACCATTTGCCTATGCCATATCCTCAGGCAAGCTGCCTGCTGGTCATAATTATCCCTAACAGACATTTCACTCAAGTTCTACCATACTGTCAAGTCCCCTCTGCCTAATAAGGAACACCAGATAGACTCTGGGTGTTATGGTCCAGTCCATTCAAATGCCAAGCATTGAAAACAAATCCTCCCCCAGTAACTTGGAGCTAGTGCTCAGGAAAAAATAATGGCACCACAGAGATATCTTTGAGCTTGCATGAAAGGAATTAGAGGATTAGCATTTCTGAATGACGTTATGAGAAAAATAGCACATTCACTGATCCAAGGTACATAAGAAAATTAAGACAGAATAACACAAGATCAGGACAAAGGAGCAAGACAGGGAAATGCTGAAATAATTATAATCTACAGTGCAGGTGGAGCTAGGCCAAAAAAACCCATGGAGCAGGATTTTTACTTTCTGTTAATCTGCTCCTTAGCAGATATATGCCAAAGAGAATGTGTTGGTTTCAACTTCTTTAAATTGCTTTATTTGAAACTAAAAACCTACATATGACCATGAGTTATAAGGCAGAACAAATGCAAGTAGAGGCCTGAGTGACAGTACAGTGGGTAGGCACTTGTTTTGTACATAGTCAACCCAGGTTTGATCCAGCAATCCATATCATCCAATGAGCCCCCAGGGCTCATTTCTGAGTGCACTCCATTTCTGAGTGCAGAGCCAGAAGTAAACCCTGCGCATCACCAGGTAGAGCACAAAAACTGAGAAAATAAAAATTTGTGTTTTCAAAGTACTTCCTTTTGGACTAAAAATAATATGCCAAGCTAAACACAGCATCTAAAGATAGGGTTAGAACAAAAGGAAGTATAGGAGATCTTCAGAGATTCAGAAATTCAATTTGAAATTGAAATTGAATTGAAATTTGAATTCAGAAATTCAAATCTCTTCACTGAATATAACAAGGTTTTATTTGTTAAACTTAGTTGGCTTTTGTGCTACTTTGAGATTTAACTGTAAGTTCCTTTTAGGTGACAGTATTGAAAAAGTTGGGGAGCATATGTGGCTGCATGGTCCAGAAATTACAAGTTCTGCAGCTGATACAGTGGCAGCTTTGGGCATGAATATGGTTGTCAGGCCAAAAAGTGTACAAAAGGTGTCAGGGAAGGGTTCATGCATCACTCCAACAAAGTTTTAGTGATATCAGCCCAAATATCTGCATATCTGGAGTTTGGGCTAGTTGGGTGTCTCTGCAGAGGTCAGTGGTAAAGCCATCGATCGCCATTGTCAAAGCAACAATTGTAGGGTGTGGTTACAGCTGCCAGAGCTTTGGAGCTTCAGCAGGGAGGAAAGATGAGGGTCGGACTTGCCAACCCTCCTCCTGAGAGTGCCCCAGTTTTCAGTGTGAGGGCCTTATACTATGAAAAAAAGCACTTGGGAATGGGGGAAGCTAGCATTCCTACCTTGAAAAGCTATCAAATGTCTTTCATCACAATTGCTGTCTTTTAGTTATTCTGGCAAATGGTCATATAATCAGGGGGTACTGGAGTGATCAATGTCACTAAAGCTGTCTAAAGGCACTGACCAGTCCATTTAAACCATGCAGATCTGATACATGGAATCAGTGTGTATACTCAACCCAAGTATACAACTCTCTCAAAGCAAAAGAACTGCTAATTTTCCTCACCCTCCATCTCAACCCTCTGGTAATACCTGATCACTTGTTCTGCCTTTTATAAAGAGTCCTGTTAGGTTGGTCCAACCAGAAACTGTCTCTCTCTCCCCCTAAATGTTCCTCTTAATAATCTATTTACTGAACAACTCCATGGCTAAATTGCCACTTCCCCACACTAGAGGATGAAATGAGCCCAAACCTGTTGCAAGATAGCTTTGTCAAGGTTTTTTTAACTCAATAGTCTCATCTCAAAAATCCTCCCTTGATTAAACTCTTCTTTAATATCATTAGTAAATTCTTTAATCTCACCAGCAAAGTAAGTAAAACTGGGATTAGGTCTATCAAGATATTGGGCTGTCCTGTTGTTGTATTCAAAGAAACTGAAAATCTCATCACCTCCCATTGTACTGTGGAACTTGGTGCCAAACTCAGCAGGGAAGCATTTTTTGACCACCTACGTATAGACACATTTATTTATGCCCATCTTCAAACTGTATTCAAATGACAAAGGATAAGAAGACATGAAATAAGGCTGAAACAGATGAAAGCTTTAAGGATGCATTCTGGAAACATCTGTGGAGCTGGTAATCCCATGAAAAAAGTTCTGGAAATGGAGGAGGGACGTTGAAATGCAAAACTAAGACAGGATCTCTGAAAAACAGAAATGGGGGATGAAAGTATTGGGCATAATGGAAGAATCCAATAAAACAACAACAAAATTCCACATCTCTCCCACTTTTCTTGCATGGAGCTACACCCAGAAATTGGAGGTCTATTCTTTCAATGTTCTTTCAGTGGCCACAAACAATTACATCCAACATAGTAAAGGGCAGGGTAGTGTCCAAATTTATATAATCCAGAATATTACATTAAAACAAGGAAAGTAAAATCTGAGGGTCTATCCCTTATCAAAGAGATGATGATAAATTGGTCACTTTTCTGAATCTGAAAAATGACTCAAATTTGCCCAAGTTAGGATTTGGTGTTTGTTTTCCCAAAGGGAAAGCAAATTTAATCATCCTCCTGCAATAATCCTTATGTCTTATAAGTATTTCCCATCAAAGTTTCCTACCAGCTCTGGGTTTGGATACATGATAGGACAGGGCTTGTTAAGGCACTTGCCTTGCATGCAGCCAATCTCAGTTCAATTCCCAACACTACTTATGATTCCACCAGGAGTAAGCCTTGAGCATCTGCATATGTGGCCAAATGCCATCACTCAAAAAATATAAAGTGAGGTGCTAGAGAGATAGTACAACTGGTAAGGCACTTGTCTTACATGAAGATCTCCAGCATGTCATATGATCCCCAAGCCCACCACCAGGAGTAAGCCCTGAGCACAGAGCCAGTAATAAACCCTGAGCAGTCAAAATCCAAAAACAAAACCAAAATACACTGAGAAAGTAGAAGCTCGGCCTAGAGTATAGGGAGCCTATCATTAAAAATTAAAGCAAACATTTTTTTCCTTTAAGTTTCATAAGAATGTTCAGCCGGACTTAGAGAACAACAAATTCAGTTCAAATTTAGGAAGGAAAATGTTTGCTGGGAAAGGAGGGAGGCTGGCAGGGAGAAAATTAAACTGATAAATTACCTGATATATTCGATGAAGTATTTAAATGTTACTTATTTAAAAGATGTATGTGTGAGTTTGGCATATCTGATAGAATACTGCTAAAATTAATGGCAAGTAAAAAAAACCGTAAGCAATTTTCAAGAGATTATTAGATCTACGTAAATAAAACATCAAAAAGAAAATGCAGTCACTGCAGTGATATTTCAGTGATAAAAATGCAAACTGCTGGGGCCCGGGAGATAGCATGGAGGTAAGGCGTTTGCCTTTCATGCAAAAGGTCATCGGTTCAAATCCCGGTGCCCCATATGGTCCCCCGTGCCTGCCAGGAGCAATTTCTGAGCATGGAACCAGGAGTAACCCCTGAGCGCTGCCGGGTGTGACCCAAAAAAACCAAAAAAAAAAAATGCAAACTGCTGATGAATTAAACTGATGCTTAGGAATTGTTCTAAATAATTAGAAGGGGAAGAAGTTTTCGTGGATAATCAACCACAAACAAGAAAAAATTGATGACTACTGAGGTTGAATGAAAAGTAAGTGGGTATTTTCATTATCACTTGCATATAATAGGGGTCACAATACAAATCTGAAATATTACATTATAGGGGAAACAATTATTTCTGGTGCAACAAAATTTAACTGAATTAGGTAAACTTGATGACAGCTTAAATATGTGTTCTAGGGAAATTCATTAAAAGAAAACCAAACTTGAGGCCGGCAAAGTGGCACTAGAGGTAAGGCGTATGCCTTGCAAGCGTTAGCCAAAGAAAGATCGCGACCGCGGTTCGATTCCCCCGGCATCCCAGATGGTTCCCCCAAGCCAGGGACAATTTCTGAGCACTTAGCTAGGAGTAACCCCTGAGCATCAAACGGGTGTGGCCTGAAAAAAAAAGTAAACCAAACTTATAATTCACAATGGCCTCAATATAAATTATTAAAAAAAAATAAACCAAATAAGAACTCGACTCAAGAAATACAAGAATTACTTAGAAATTTGAACATAATTTTCATAAGAAACTACAGGAATAAGAGTAAGAAGGGAATTGTAACTGCATTTATTTTTAAAACTATATAGTACTTGATGGAGGTGGGGTTATCATACCCATCATTACCCAGGGGCTACTCCTGGTGGTGCTTGGAAGACAATATGTAGTGCCAGATAGCAAACTGGGGTCACCCACAAAATAAGTGTCTAACCCCTTGACTATCTCTTCAGACCTCTCTCTATATATGGTTTTGTTCATATTAACGTTCACCTAGACAAAAATAAAGTTATTTATCCTCTTAAGATAGTCTGTTACTTTGTACTCTCAATATATCTTTACCTCTGTGTACCTAAATTAAAATAATCGAAGATTGGAATTTGAACATTAAAAAACAAAATTAACCACTAAGGGCTAAGAGTGGCAAGAATTTTTAGTGGCCTGTTCCAATACGGTTTTTTGCTGTATAGACTGCCCTCTAGTGTCCCTTTATGGAAAAGCATCATTAATTTTATAATAACTTCAGAGTCACATTCTCACTTCATTTTGTACCGTTTATCATCTCCATGGAATTTCCTATCTCCAGAACCCATAGCTCAGGTTTGGGCCATACTTTTTATAATATGGCTTCATTTTTCATTCAAAAGGTTTTCACAAGGAGTGTCTAGGAACCTGGTCTCTGTAGAGGAATGCAAATGACCTCTAACCAATTATGGAAAAGAACCTGTTTGCTGAATTCCTTGAGGATATATACCTAGGGACTCAAATATAGTGTTGGAAAGAAGCCTGACTTGTGAGGCAAGTGACTGAGGTATGTGTGGCTCTCAAAACTATTCTCTTATGTGATCAAGTATCATACAGAAGAATGACTATCACTGTCAGGAGAAACTGCTTAGATCAGATCGTCTCACAAGTGACCGTGGTCATAGCAATGCATGCAACATAATCCGCAACATTCCTGGAGAAAATGGAAGCAAATGGACCAAAGGTCCATCTTAAAGTCTCATCCTCTCTCAAAAGGGGAAACCCCAAACCAACACACTGCTTTTTCACCACACTCTTTTCTTTGTTATTTTATTTATTTTTTGTTTTTGTTTTTGTTTTTGGGCCGCACCCAGCAGTGCTCAGGACTTACTCCTGGCTGTCTGCTCAGAAATAGCTCCTGGCAGGCACGGGGGAACCATATGGGATTTGAACCAACCGCCTTTGGTCCTGGATCACCTGCTTGCAAGGCAAACGCCGCTATGCTATCCATAAAGTACACTCTTTTCTTTGGGATGGGAAGAACGCGTTTTCTTCCCAAACATTATTTACTATTTGATAAATTCACATATTTTCCCCTGTCAAATTCTGGTATATATTCAGTGCCAAGATGTTTCCTTAGGCTAGGCAATAAAGAAGAGAGTGTTCTGCCTCCCTCTCTTTCTTGGTTTTTGGGTCACACCCGGCAGGGCTCAGGGCTTATTCCTGGCTCCATGCTCAGAAATTGCTCCTGGCAGGCACGGGGGACCATATGGGGCACCGGGTTTCGAACCGATGATCTTTTGCATGAAAGGCAACGCCTTACCTCCATGCTATCTCCCGGGCCCCCTCCCTCTCTTTCAATTGTTTCCTTCCCCAGGGTAGTTGTACTTGTGGCAGGAGACCTGATCATTTCTCCCCACGTTTCCCTGGCTCATCACTCAAGGCTGCATCTGGATCTGGGTATTGAGTAAATACCTGCACCAAGATAAATTGTTCTGTTAAGAAGAGCTTTGTCAGGGCTGGAGCAATAGCACAGTGGTAGGGCATTTGCCATGCACGCAGCCAACCCAGGAATGACCCAGGTTCGATTCCTGGAATCCCATATGGTTCCCTAAACCTGTCAGGAGTGATTTCTGAGAACAGAGCCAGGAGTAACCCCTGAGTGCTGCCAGGTATGGCCCCAAAATAACCAAACAAAGGTGTTTTCTTGGGAGCCCAAGTGATAATACAGGAGCTGGGTCATGTACCTTACACATGTTCAACATTGTTCAATTTCCGGCATCCCATATGGTTCCCAGAGCCTGCCAGGAGCGATTTCTAAGCAGAGTCAGGAATAACCTCTACGTACAGACAGGTGTAACTCAAAAAAGGCAAAATAGAGGGGCCAGAGCGATGGTGCAGTGGTAGGGTGTTTGCCTTGCAAGCAGCTGACCCAGGATGGACTAAGGTTCGATCCCTGGCATCTTATATAGTCCCCCAAGCCAGGAGCAATTTCTGAGCACAGAGCCAAGAGTAACCGCTGAGGGTCAACAGGTATGGCCCAAAAACAAAAAAATTAAAAACCAAAAGCAAATAAGAAAATGTGGTGCTTACCAATGTCCAAATTTCCAAGAGTTACAAGTTCATAAACAGAGGTAGCAGTCTGAATGTATGAATGTTGTACGAATAATTTCACGAGATTGCCTCATAACTGAAAAAGTTTTATATCTCTCAATCACAGTAGATGTTAAAGTCATTCCCAAAATGTTCCAGAGCATCTGAGTAAAAGCATGGTGTTTTTTTTTTTTTGAACCAAGGAAGTGTGAGCTCAAAACTCAGTTTAACCACCATGAATAAACTCAGAACATTATTTTAACTCTCAGAGCATTCTCTTCTCTCAAATGAAGAAAATACTGACCTCTGGAGCTATTAATAAATAGCTATAATAATACCTGTAATAAAAAGGTACACAGAAATATTCCTTTACTTCCCTGTCCTCGTTTTTCCCACTCTCCTCTCTCTGTGGAACCATCAGTCCCACCCCCCATGCAAAGAACAGAACCCAGACCCCCTGCCTTGTACTATGTTCTCATACAACACAGATGTCAGGCAGCATTAAAAAAA
>PVKC010048326.1:0-10914 GCA_004027635.1 Crocidura indochinensis | reverse complement strand
GGCAGTGCTCAGGATTTACTCCTGGTTCCATGCTCAGAAATTGCTCCTGGCAGGCACGGGGGACCATATGGGGCACCGGGATTCGAACCGATGACCTTTTGCATGAAAGGCAAACGCCTTACCTCCATGCTATCTCCCAGGCCCCTTTTTATTGTGTTTTGAGTTTTAAAGTTGTTTATGTACATGCACTATTATTTTCCATTTCTCTGTTGCCAGCCTCTTTTACAGATATTTTTAACCACACACCTATAGATATAATTTCTAATACATTTAGGAATGACACAGAATGGGCGCCTTCCATGAAAAGACATCTTTTGCCTACAATTTCCCCTTTGTTGTCTGCTGGGATGTTCAAGTGTTGACATCTGAGAGCTGAAACATGTACTTAGGGAGGTTTGACAATGCCTTTCAATCCTACTCATGAGACTCTACAGAGGCAGATGGTATAAATCTCTAGTGTCTAAATGACATTTTATAAAATCCATACTTTGTCAATTACAAATAACAGTAATGGGGGAACATGCAGCACTTAAAAACCATTTTTTAATTTCAATTTTGGTTTCTAAAAATTAATACTTTTGGCCACACGATAGAATTTTCCCATTACTGGATATCAGTGTTTGCATACATAAAATAAAATTCTGTCAAGATTTTTAGAATTTGTCAAAGTGATATCCTATGATCTGAGTCTATGATTCTATTGCGTTTCAGTGAAAGACATGCTGATATACAAGTAAAGGTCTATAACAGTTTTATGTATTAGATTTCCATTCCAAATTTGCCTCTGTCTGGTTGTGAAACTAAGAGCAAACTACTGCATTTGCTCATAGATTTAAACAATGAGGAATTTATGGGCTGAATTTTGCCTAGCTTATACAATTTTTGAGATGGTTAAAAGAAAATATTATGTCAAATATATAGCACATGAAAATGGGAAGAATGGCTACCTATATTAATCTACATTTTATTAGAAATAATCCATAAGTTAGAGCAATGATAAATAACAATAAAAATTGCAACTAAACATCTGAATTCAGTTGCAAAAATTATCACTGGGAGGTTGGAAGTAAAAATTATTTTGGTAGTAGTAGGCATATGAATCAGCATTGTGAACATTCTTAGATGAGATGAATTAGAATTAAAAACAGGAATAGAAAGTGGAGAAAATGAGAAAATAAAGGAAATGATGACAATATTTTGGACAGGAAATCTTCAAAATTATTACTAAGTGTTCTGACACAATAAGAATGTTTAATCATTTCACTTCATAGAAAGGAAATTTTAACATAAAAAAGACAGCAAAGCAGCTTTCCTATTTCAACTTGGATTCTAGGAAAACACATATGCATTTATACATAATCGCACACATTCACACACAAACACACTACACATTCCTTACTTAAGGAACAATGTGAGAAACAGAGTGGGCTTAGATTCACACAGATGAAATGATTACTCTGCGAAGATCCTAGGCTGTAGGAATTAGATAACTCGTTCCTGTAGTGCTGATGACTTGAAGATGCTTAACAAAACAAATGTAAACTTCATTGAAAATTCAGCATTATCGAAAACAATGTTAGGTTGTTCTTACACACATAAAAATCTCATAATTCTGTGTAGATAAACATACAACCACTCAGCACAATACAAATGAGGAAACCATCTGCCATAATGAGTATAAAGAAGACTAAATATACTGAAAGAATCACAAGGATATCAGAAAATCAACAACAGCAGAATGACTATGGAACAGTATGTTAAAAATATAGTACATGGCACTAAGGCACTGTCTTAGTGCATGCGCATGACCCAGTTCAATCCCCTATATCACATAGGTATCCCTGAGTATCACCTAGAGAGCATGAGAAGAGAACTGCTCGGTGTGTTTTCAAATACTGCTTGCTCCCCACAAAAAAATAAAAGCCACAAAATGATTATTTATGGAAGGAGGGCAAAGAATGCAAATATATTATTAAAAATAAACCAAGTCATAGTATAGATTCACCTGAAGATAAAAATTAAGTAGCATTTATATTCTGGCATAAATTATATTAATGCAACTAAGCAAAAAATAAAAAGGAAAGCTAGAATTAGAATTTTACTAAATAAATAATATAGCAATGAGATTTTAGTATCTAAAAAAGAATTGAAGACTAGGTGAATAGAGGGAATATAGAAGACATTTGCTAGTAGATTGGCTATGAATTCAATAATTTTAACACAGATAAAATATGACCTTTCATGTATAGAAACATTATCCAGCCACTAAGAATTAACAAACCATGAGAACATCATGCTAAAACGAGACATCAAAACCAATGTGATTACATACCATTTATTTCTGATTCTTTTTAAGATTATCTAAAATCATTAGTTATTAGAAATGATAGCTATTTTCTCAACGAGTAAACAAACTATTTTAATTTTCAAAATAAGTTGCACACTAAACTATTAATTCAAAAATAGAAAAATATGCAGTACAATATCACCTAAGATTGGTAAAGTTTGTGCTGACACTGGTTGGGTAGATGTAGAACTGGAACACTGTGTACTAGAAACTGTTATGAACAATGTGTATATCACAGTATCTAAAAAATAAATACATAAAATAAATCAAGATCACTATTAAAAAGTTCCCAAAAAAGGAATTAAATCTGTATAAAAAATGTTCTTCATGAAGTGTGCAATGAAGATAGTTTTTGTAGACAATTTACCAAAAGCACTGTAAGTAGACCAATTCGTACCACAATGATTATAAAATTCAGAATGGAATATGTGATGTAACTTATAGCTACAGTGAGATTAAATATGAGATTTTTTAATACCACAGAAAAAAGATGCAAAGAAAAGGAAACAACATTAACTGCTGGTGTGTTGTGAAGTCATGCGTTTTTCTACCTCTACTGATAAAATATTCTAAGTGGTATCTTAGATTAGCTACTCAGAGAATATAAGACATGCTATATAGTATGAATACCACCATAAATCCATTGAGTTTGGTTAGACTGATCCCAAGCTATATATTATGCCTAATCTTTTGTCCAAAAAAGGAAGTTTATGGTTTTTAAAGATGATATATCTACGGTTACAGTCATCATATCCAACACTTTTTATATTTTGTATTAAAAAACAAATCAATGCCTGCAAGTAGATCATCACCACTCTATTAAATACTTTATCCAACAGACCTGGGATATCACAATAAATAAGAAAAATGCACAATTACATACTTAGAGGATTTCCAGAAAAGTTTGAAATTTCTTTATAAGAAGAAAGACCTTAGATATACTTCATATGCATAGTTAGAACAAAAATGAACAAGTTTACCTTTTGCTTTCAAAGCTCATTTTTACATGAGATAAAATAAGAACATCTTTAGAATTAGGAGAATATTGCAAGTATTAAAGAACAAACTGGAGCATGGAGAGTTTTTGTTGTAGCAATTAGTGTTTTTTTTTCCCCAGTGGATTAGACAGGAAGACAATTCTATCAGAATTTTATCATCTTTAGTTTTGATTTATTATGTTTAATAATAGTATTTTTTTTTTATTTTTGGGTCACACCTGGTGACACTCAGGGGTTACTCCTGGCTATGTGCTCAGAAGTCGCTCCTGGCTTGGGGGACCATATGGGAAACCAGGGGATCAAACCGCGGTCCATCCTAGGCTAGCACAGGCAAGGCAGGCACCTTATCTCCAGCACCACCGCCCAGCCCCAAGTATCTATTTTTTTTTTTTTTCGGTTTTTGAGCCACACCCGGTGACACTCAGGGGTTACTCCTGGCTATTCTCTCAGAAGTCACTCCTGGCAGGCACGGGGGACCATATGGGGAACCGGGGGATGGAACCACGGTCTGACCTAGGTTAGCGCAGGCAAGGCAGGCACCTTACCTCCAGCGCCACCACCCGGCCCCCTGGAGTATCTATTTTTATATGAAAACTTAACACTAAATAATTCTGATTTTTCTATGTGGCTTTTGTGATTGTCATCAATATTTTTCTTACATGTTTTTAAAATTTTAGGTTAAACACTACAGTTGATAATATGCAAGAAGAATGAGTGAAAACATACTGTATACTCAATATTTATTTATATCCCAATTCATAATACCTAGTTAAATACAAAGTTTAGCTAAATGACTAATGTTTGCTAAACATATAACAAATATATTATATCTTCCTTGGATTTTGGTGGATGTGAAAGTTCAAAGATCAAACATGATTTTAGCAAAAACAGCCTCAGCAATAGTAGATATTTTAACTTCTTGGTGTTACCTTACCTAAATTGTATAAACTTGGAAGGCATAGCACAATAAAAATGTATTATGCTCTTAAAGTTCAGAAGGACAAAATTCCAAATTAGGTGTCAGCTAGTTCGGTTCCTTCTTTAGTGTCAAAGAATGACCTTATGTCTCTCACCTAGGTGTGGTGCTGACTGTTGCTGGTAATCTTTAGATTCTTGGCATTCTATGTCTTGCATTTATATAACGACAATATCTGCCTCCATACTGACATATGTTTCCGTGTTTCTGTCTCATTTTCACTTCTTATGAGGACACCCATCAGTTTGGATTAAAGTTTCAACTATTTTCAGTGTGACCTCAACTTAACTAATTACATTCCTAGCAACCTTATTTCCAAATAACATCAATATTCTGTCAGTAGAGGGCACACAGTTTTGGGGAAAACTATTTAACTCAGCCAAGTAGATTATTAGCAATACCAAAAATAGCTTAAATGATAACTTAACTATTCTTATATTCATTCAACAAAAACATGAGTAGATATTGAATTGATATATATTCTTCTTTACTTTCAGAGACAAATGGAAGTGATGAAACTTAACATGACTTTTCATCCTCTGGATAAAAGAATATGCAAGAATTCTGTGACAGAGGTCAACATTCTCGTTTGCTTGTGATGCTTTAGGAAATGCTCCACTTTAACTATGCTCTCATCAGTGACCAGCTAAAATATTTTTGAGACAAACCCATCATCACTCAAGTAGCCCAGAGCAATGTTTTTTTTTTTTTTTTTGGTTTGGTTTTTGGGTCACACCCGGCAGCGCTCAGGGGTTACTCCTGGCTCCATGCTCAGAAATTGCTCCTGGCAGGCACAGGGGACCATATGGGGCACCGAGATTCGAACCGATGACCTTTTGCATGAAAGGTAAACACCTTACCTCCATGCTATCTCCCGGGCCGCAATGGTTATTTTGTTCTCATGTCATGGGTTAGAGAAATAAGGGAAAGAAGAGGGTTAGAGGAACAGTGATGATAAGTATGTCTAAGAAAATAGAGATTCCTCCCATACCAAATGATTTTATTATTTTAAGAGTTAGAGAATAATTTTTAAAATATTTGTTAAAATCTTACTTTGATCTTTTCTCCTAGTATACATGATTTATCTTTATTTATTTTATTGTTTATTTTAGTGAAAACTATTTTCTGAAAATAGCTCTTTAGCTCACATATCGTAATTTATTTAGATGTCTGCTCCAATATTACATTATCAGGTTGGGCTTCCATATATTTATATGAAGTTTTCATTCATTGTTTTTAGTTTCTAAAATTTGAAACATTATAGGTCTGCTTATTTATTTGTTATGTGTTATTTTATTATTACTTACAAATCCCACAAGAATGCAAATGCATTTACATATAAATATTACATGCAAATAAGTATTAGACAGTTTATAACCTTCTTGGATTCACAATTGAATTTGCAGTCTACATTGCAGAAAATATGTTTCTGTAAATATTTGTTTTTTTTGTTTGTTTGGTTGGTTGGTTTTTGGGTCACACCCAGCAGCGCTCAGGTGTTACCCCTGGCTCTATGCTCAGAAATCGCTCCTCACACAGGCGCGGGGGACCATATGGAATGCCAGGATTCGAACCACTGTCCTTCTACATGCAAGAAAAAAGTCTTACCTTCATGCTATCTCTCTGGCCCCCCTCTATAAATATTTGTATGTATTAACTGTGGGTATTACAGTTTTGTCAGCAGGATAATGACCAAGCTAGTAGTTATTACTATGGGCATAACAATTACATGATTAAGTTGAACTTTGAAAGTTAGTTCTGGGGCCCGGGAGATAGCATGGAGGTAAGGCGTTTGCCTTTCATGCAAAAGGTCATTGGTTCGAATTCCGGTGCCCCAGATGGTCCCCCGTGCCTGCCAGGAGCAATTTCTGAGCATGGAGCCAGGAGTAATTCCTGAGCACTGCTGGGTGTGACCCAAAAACCAAGAAAAAAAAGAAAGTTAGTTCTATTTTGCTATGTCAAGTAGTACATAAAAATAGTCAAGGGGAGGGGGGACGGAGAGATAGCATGGAGGTAGAGCTTTTGCCTTGCATGCAGAAGGACGGCTGTTCAAATCCTGGCATCCCATATGGCCCCCAAGCCTGTCAAGAGCGATCTCTGAGCATAGAGCCAGGACTAACCTCTGAGTGTTGCAGGATGTAATCCCAAAACCAAAAAAAAAGTTAAAGGGACAGATCTATTTACTCCAAAAGAATTTAGGGATCTCAAATATATTGCCTGTTCTCTTGAAGCAGGGCCTTAGGAAACCAGAGGTTAGCTGTGATATAGTCTAATGTCTGGTACTATGGGACAAACTCAAGAAAACAAAACTGTCATTTTCCTCTTTTGCTCTGTGGGTGACAGTGGGGAATGGGGAGTAGCGATGTAAAGCTGCTAGGATTTGAAACAGGTTTCTATTTCTTCTTTTGCCTGAGGGAAGATTTTTGTGTATACTCTTACTCAGTAAATGACAAGGGATATCAAGATAGGATAACAATAGCACAAATAATGTCATAAATTGGTATTAACACTAACCACAATGCAGAGGCGTTGAAACGTGTTTACATGTTAATCTGGATATTACAGAATTTTCAGAATTATGATAGATGCTGTTTCACTAATCCAAAATAATTTGATAGTATAAAGGCTTGGTTATGTAATGATTGTAAACACATAATATTAATAAGGAGGATTTACTTGCAGAACTTCACTTAATCTCTCTCGTAGTAATTGTTTGCCATTGTTAATTAACTGATCGTTCTGACTCAATGATTGGGCAGCACAATATAGAAACTCTTAGATTTGAAACCAATGTAGGGAGTCCAAACTATAAAATAGATCAGACTGTGTAATAAGGCTATCTGCTGGATTATAAACACTTAAATCTATTTTTCTCCCCCTATGTGACTGCAATTTTATCATGACTTAATACAGGTGTATGAGTTTAAGAAATAATTTCAGTCTCTCTCCACCTGTGATTACCTGCCAAGATCTTAAGAAGGCCGGAAGGCTCAGCAAGCATCCAAGGCAAGTGGAGACAGCTGGGCTTCAGCACTGAAATATCTGAGATATGAGAGTAATCAAGCCTAGCCTTCAATGCTAGAGTATAAAGAATATTAATCACTGAGATAGGGGGACAGGGAAATCTACTACTTTTTCTTCCACGCATCTCCTGCAATTACTAGTACAGTGTTTGCATACAACATCCCCAGGTAGAGGAGGGGAGAGAGAGAGTATTGACCTGATGATACTAATCTTCTTTGGAATGGCCTTGTTGGATTGTTGACTTGAACCTGGACCAACTACTGAACTACATAGGTAGACAGAGGTATTTCATCTGAAGGCAATAAATTAGGTCTTAGAAGAGTGCAGTGGGAAGCTATTAAATTATTGTTTTAAATACTTTAAAAAATACATAAATAGGGGCCGGAGAGATAGCATGGAGGTAAAGCATTTGCTTTGCATGTAGAAGGTCGATGGTTCGAATCCCAGTATCCCATATGGTCCCCTGAGCCTGCCAGAAGTGATTTCTGAGCGTAGTGCCAGGAGCACTGCTGGGTGTGACCCAGAAACAAAACAAAAAAAAAATCAAAAACAAAAACCATAGGTGTAGGGTTGAAAGATATTACAATGCTTAGGGTGCATGCCTAGCGGATCTGGTTCAATTTCTAGCACCACATGATCCCCTGCATCAAAAGGTGAATATTTGAAAATTAGCAAGCATTACTAGATGTGTCTCTGGAGGCCTACATAGCATAGATGTGGTTCATTATGTCCAAGACTACAGTGCTTGAGAAATACCACATCTAGGATCCTTGCACTGAAATACAGGGCCTACTAACTGAACATCAACAGTGAGATCCTAGAGGCTCCTGAACAATGCTTGAGTCCCCTCAAATAAATATGTACATAGATAAGATGCAATTCTATTTTTTGTTTTGTTTTGTTTTGGGGCCACACCTGGTGGTACTCAGGCATCACTCCTGACAGGCTCAGAAGACCATATATGGGATGCTTGGGTTTGAACTTGTTTGGCAACAAGTAAGGTTAATACACTACCTGCTGTGCTATTGCTCCAGCCCCAATATGCAAATCTTAACTAATACAAAATGTCACTTATAAAAGGTATAGAAGAAAATATTCAGTTATACAGAGGCCTAACCTAAGAGAGAATTCAAAGGGCTAGAATACTTGCTTTATATGTTGGAGGTCTCTGTTCAGTTCCTGGCAATGCATGGCCCACCCTGACATCACCAGGAATAGCCTCTGAACACTTCTGGGGAGGTGGGGAGTGAAGGAGAGATGGGGAAGCAGAAATAGGAAGAGAAAGGAGGGGACAGGAGGGAAAAAGAGAAAAGAGTGAAGGAGACAGGAGGGGACAGGAGCAGAGAGGGAAGAGAAAACAAGAAAGAGAAAGAACAATTTTGAATTTACAAGATCCCATATTTAAATATTAACTAGATCTCTTATTCATGTCCTTGGCTTCCACTTTTAAACTTTACTGAAGCGCTCAGAGAATCTTTACAAGGACCCTCCCCCCTTAGGTAAGACATAATATTTCTCATAAGAAAACATACAGGATAACAAGCAGGATTGGTAGTGGTGCTAAGAAAAACATTCTACCCAGCTCAGTGTTCAAGCAGGCGTAGTTAGGTAGGCACACAATGCACAGAGGCCACACTAAGGGCCTCACACAGGTGACGTCTCCAGCATTACAATACTTATAAGCAAATGAAGAATGATTTCTATTGTTGTTGTTGTTTTAGCACACGATGCTAAAACTTTAGATGTTTGCTGACTGCATTAGTCCTCAGACCCACAGTCACAAACCTCCGTATAGAATTAGGTAGCAGTGTCTCCAAGAGGAATACGATACAGTTTCTGAAAGACGGAAACTAACAATCTAGTGAAGCAAACAAGTATAGGCAGATCATTTTCCAGATGGCAACTATACTAAGAATGGGGACACAGCGACATGTGCTCCAAGCCCATGACCTCATTAAGGCTCCCTGATGGAGGTGACATATCCCCTTGAAAGATGTGTGGATCTGACCATATTGCATGCTGTCTTGGGCATTTTTTTTTTTAAGAAAAAAAATCTAAAACTGATGTTAGAGAGAGGGGAAAAGAAGGACTAGAAATAAAAAATATAGCCATAATAGAACCAAGGGATGGCTTTTTTTTTTCTCCCCACGATTAATACGCGGGATGGTGCGAATGCCAGCTAGGTGGAGAGCTGTAAGACACCCTACCCCCTTAACAAGAAGCCACAGGCAAGCTTTCTGTGCAAATCCTCTAATCCTATTGATCCTGCCTGAGAAGCAGCCAGGCTGGCCGGCAACGCAGAAGGGCGGCGATCGGCAGCAAGTGCGCACGGCAGGCGCTGCATGCTTCAGGAAACTTAATCATATCACCTTCTTCATTACTCACGAAATCACTCGCTGTCAATACTCCAGCCACGGCCTCCCTGACTACTGCTGTTTAAGATCCTGTCAATCTTCTCCTGCGATTTTGCCAACCAAATTCACTCAGCGCTATTTACAGGCAGTATTATCTCCACTGATAACATGACACCGTTTCCACAGCCCAGAAATAGGAAAATAAAAGTCAAGCTAACCCTTCCATTCTGGCAATCCCTTTGCAAAGACCACCCTCCATCCCTGACAGACACACGTATGTATCATTTTGGGTAAGGGCCAGGGTAAAAAGATAGTCCTGCTCTGTTGCTGAATGCCAGAGAGCTCGCTTGATTCTTCTAAGAAAGATTCTGGCCTGAAGTACTTAATGACATCATGATAGTCGTGACATCAACTAAGGTCCATTATGGACTCCCTTACTGTGCATCAGGCCCTAGACAGGTTATCTGGGTCTTCATAACATCCCTGGGAATTCATTATCATTTCTCTTAGGCTATGAAGACATAAATAAGCTCACAAACTTGCATGAATAGCCACAGCCTGTGACAGAGAAGCATGATTTCCATCAAGTGTGGTTTCTACCTTAGTTCTTATCATTTTCTCTTTTAAGTGTATTCAAGTCAATTCTCCAGGTGACAATTACTGACAGAGAGATAAAAATCCCTACTTAATACTGACTTTCAGAATAATGGCAAGTGGATTTAATTAGTAGATCTCCCCCAGATGGTGATAACCCAACTTTAGAAAATTCTTAGAAACATTGAAGAACTTGTTATCATACCTAAAAGATATTTTGATCTTAAGATACTAACTGTGTCTATTTTCTCTTGAACAAGTAAATTAAACTGGCACATTCATGCTAAGTTCTCCAAATACTTATTTCCATTTTCCAGAGTACCTGGTTTGAGAGTTGCATACTACATTTTTCTTTATTTCTTTGTAGGCCATCATAGAGTACCTAACTATGTCCTGCCTACCAAATCTCTTTCCTAATACAAATGTGTGATCCCTTGTATTTATTCTATTTATTATTCATTATTTATTTATTGAACTTATTTGTCCAATGATTATAGAGATACTCAAGGTGTATTGAAAGGTATTTACAGTAAAAATTTCATCCATCTTTATAATGTCTTCTTTTCACAGTTACTGTTCGATACCATTTCTGCATGCTTAATAGTTTTGTAAAATTCCATT
>PVKC010048325.1:0-10912 GCA_004027635.1 Crocidura indochinensis | reverse complement strand
CTACATATTGGTGGCCTTTATAAATGCACTCACCAATGGGGTGCTGCCCTCTGTGCAGACCTACTCCTGTCTGTCCTATGGGCCCGTTGCCTACCACTTGTCTGCCACCCTCAGCTCCATGGCCAACCCTCTCGCCTGCTTCATCTCCATGTACCTGCCCAACAGGTCCACTCTACTTGGGCTCCAAGAACTCTGGTTGGGGGTGCATATTGTTCCAGAACCCAAAATGCTCAGGCTGTGTTCAGTGTTTGTATAGCATTGCATAGTGTATAATGGTATGGTATGGTAGGGTAGGGTATGGTAGGTTATATATTACCATAGAATAGGATATGGCATGGTAGGGTATGGCATGGTAGGGTAGAGTAGGATAGGATATGGTAGGGTAGAGTAGGATAAGGTAGGGTAGAGTAGAATAGGGTATGATATGGTAGGATATGGCATGGTATGGTAAGGTATGGCATGGTAGAGTAGGGTAGGGTATAGTATGATAGGATATAGCATGGTATGTAAGGGTATGGCATGGTAGAATAGGGTAGGATATGGTACGGTATGGTAGGATAGGGTAGGGTAGGATAAGGTGAAGTATGGTATGGTAGAATATGGCATGGTATGGTAGGGTATGGCATGGTAGGGTAGGGTAGGGTAGGGACTGATATGGTATCAGTATAGTCCTGAAGAATATAGTTTCTGGGTGGTTGGAGGAATAGCACAAGAGCTAAATCCTGCTATCCCTCGTTGGATCCCTAGCATCACAGACATTACCCTGAGTATTACCAGGGTTTGTTTCTAAACACCTCTGGGTGTAGGCCAACTTTCTCTCCCTCCATGAATATACTTTGAGGGGCTCAGCTCCCTACATTCAAATATCCACTCTACCACTTACTGTACTGGATAAGTCACTCCATTTCTCTGTATTTCGGGATATTGTTCTACAATGTAGGGTCATAACATCTGCTTCTAAGGGTTGCTGGGAACAGAAGACAAGATGATTTGGGGTGGTGCCTGCCACATGGCAGATCCAAGGTTACTTTGGGCTGCCACAAACACATGCTGGCAAGCAAGGAGGCAGGAACTGAAGTTTGTTTACATACAAACCCTCAGGCAGAGATAGGGCTGGCCCAGGTCTGAGTCGATGGATGACAGCCATGTCCTCGATTGGGTCGCTTATAGCAGCAGTTTTAGGAGAATGACTGGGCAAGCTGCAGCCTGTGCCAGCTTATGAGCCCTGCGATTTCAGTTTTTATTAAACAGTCCCAGAGGCTCTGAGACAGGAAATTCAGGCCAGGAAAAGAACCACAGACATTCAGGTCATGGAACATTAGGTCCCCCCAACCTCTAATCCTCCTCAGCCCTGCCTTCCTGACTGACTCTCAGCCACCTTACCGGCTCACACCTAACTCCCCCAGCTAAGGCAAAGGGGAAAACAAAGACTGGAGAGTTAAAAAATATATACGTTTACAGGTCATGGCAATAGTACAGTAGTAGGGCACTTGAATTACATAAGGCCAACCTGACTTTGATTCCTGGTATCCCATATGGTTTTCTAAGCACCGTAGCACCATCAGGATTCCTTAATGCAGAGACAGATAAGATCTGAGCGTCACCAGGTGTGACCCCAAAACAAAACAAAACACAAGAAGGAAAATATGCATTTTCAAAGACTAAATATGGGGAGACTGGTGATATGAAATGACACAGACCTCGGACATCTGAGATGCTTCGTTGTTAAAAGAGGGAAATATGAGACTCGGGTATGCCAAGAATTTGAAAGTTAATATCTCAAAATCTGGGCAGACCTTCCTTATCCCCCAGTGAGACCTTGGGGCAGAGACCATCCGGGAACAACAGTTTCCAAGTAGGCGGGTTGAATGTCAGGCCTTAGAGATGCAGACAGATTTAGCATGGGCTGGCTCTCCATCACTGTGATCAGAGGCCAGCTCAGTCTCTGAGATGAAGTGGGAGTATGGCAAAAGGAAATAGTCGTGTCATAAGGGTACCCAAGCCAAAGCTTCGCCTGGCATTTCTGACCATGGTGCTCATTTTAGAGCTGAGGGCAGAAGCTCCTCAAACACCCAGTTCAGAACTGGAAAGTAATTCAGGCCCCCCTCAGAGAAGTGCCCTGTGATGGGCTGGCTGGTCTTTATCAGACACTCAGGCTTCTCACCTCCTTTGTGCCCTCCCTCACCTGTTCTAGGTCCCTGCTATTCCTGGGCATCCTCTCCTTGCTGGGGACCAGCTTTGGGGCCTACAACCTGGCTATGGCAGTGATGAGCCCCTGCCCCCTTCTGCAGGGCCACTGGGGTGGAAAAGTTCTTATCGTAAGTACCTGGCTTGGGAGGGGAGGCTTGGTGGTGGCCCCATCAGTAAGCCCTTTAGGGAACACCATCAAGGAACTGCTTCTCTTGTCCTCTGGGCATGTAGGCTAAGGAATGTGAGGTGACATCCATGGAGGTGGTCCAACCTCCCTACCTCGTATCACTCTCTGCTCATCATACTTGACCAGGGCAGTCGTGAACATACCAGATTTTTATTATGCTTGGGTTTAAATCAGGGATCCCCGTAGCCATGCTGGGGTCACCCTACACACACATACTGCTTGGAGATGGAGAGATAGTAAAGTGGGTAGAGCATTTGCATTGCATATAGTCGAGCCAGGTTCCATCTGGGCATTCTATATGGTCCCCTGAGCCTGTCTGATTCCTGAGCACAGAGCCAGGAGCCACTGAGCACCATCAGGTGTGCCCACACACACACACACATACAATACTCCTTGAGGATGGAGAGATAATTAAGTACAGTGGGTAGGGAGTTTGCCTTGCACATGGCTGATGTGGCTTCCATCCCCAGTATCCCATATGGTCCCCTGAGCCCTCTAGGAATCCCACAAGGCTCCCTTCCACATCTCTCCCTCCCTGACCGACAGGTGGCCTCCTGGGTGCTCTTCATTGGCTGCCTGAGCTATGTCAAGGTGATGCTGGGCCTGATCCTGCGCGACCGCAGCCGCAGCGCCCTTTTATGGTGCGGCGCGGCAGTGCAGCTGGGTTCGCTGCTCGGGGCACTGCTCATGTTCCCCCTGGTCAACGTGCTGCAGCTCTTCTCCTCCGCCGACTTTTGCAACCTGCAGTGCTCGGCCTAGGCCCACGTATCTGTTCACGAGTGGGACTGGATCCAACCACCATCTCGGGATCAAGAACTCTATAGATCAGCACAGACCATAACGCCCTGTGCCAGGCCTGCTGCTTGGAATCAGGACTTCAGCTTTGAGGAAGGACAAAGATCCACCACCACCACCACCACCACCACCATCACAAGTGGGACTAGGAGGGTGAACTGGTTCTTAGAAGTTGTGTGGCCTCGGGGAAATCGCTTGAGTTCTCTGTACCTCTATTTTTGTTTGTTTCTTTGTTTGTTTATTTAAAATCTATAAAATTGGGATTCTAATAAGTCGCACCACCTCAGATGCATGGCACAATGGCACAGGGGTGGCTGACTGACAAGAGGAAGCAATCATGAAGCAAGCGTTCCTCAGACATTTTCTTGGTTTTTGGGTCACACCCAGCTGTGCTCAGGGGTTACTCCTGGCTCCATGCTCAGAAATCGCTCCTGGCAGGCACGGGGGACCATATGGGGCACCGGGATTCGAACCGATGACCTTTTGCATGAAAGGCAAACGCCTTACTTCCATGCTATCTCCCAGGCCCCCCTCAGACATTTTCTGTCTTGATTGTTAGTTCCCAGGATAGAGGGACATTGTAACACACACACACACACACACACACACATACACACTTCCTGTCTTCCCTCCTGATCCATCAAGACTTCGAAAAGTAAGTAACCTCCTGGGAGGCAAAGGGAAATGATAAGGTGAAGTATCCAGGCAACCACGGAGAACCCCAAAAAACTGAGCACTGAGAACCCCAAGGGACAGTTGCCATACTGTAGGAAGCACTGTGAGGGGAGGCACCTGACTGCTTTTGTTTTGTTCTTTTTTTGGGGGGTGGGGGTCACACCCGGCAGTGCTCAGGGGTTATTCCTGACTCCATGCTCAGAAATTGCTCCTGGCAAGCACAGGGGGCCATATGGGACGCTGGGATTCGAACCGATGACCTTCTGAATGAAAGGCAAACACCTTACCTCCATGCTATCTCTCCAACCCCTTGTTTTGTTCTTTTAAAAAAATTTATAAAGGGGTCAGAGCAATAGTATAGGAGATAGGGTGATTGCATATTGCCATGCTGGATTTGATCCCTGGCATCCCAGATGGTCTCCCAAGCACGATAGGAGTGATTTCTGAGTTCAAAGCCAGGAGTAAACCCTGAGCATCTGCAGATGTGGCACCCTCTATATTAAATCTTTAATTAAATTAAAATTAATAAAAGCCATTCTCCATGTTTATACTAAGCTCAGCTTTCAAGAAAAGTCAATATGAATCTAAAAGACAATGGAATGGATTTGAGCCTTCAGAGAGAGTATATTGTGTTGTATGAAAATGCCCTGATTTCAATCCCCAGCACCCCATAGGTTTGTTGAGTGCAGAGCCAGGAGTGATCCCTGAGCACTGGTGGTTCAAATCCACTACCTTCCATCCCCCCCAAAAGCATACCAATAGATAAGTGTCCCCTGTATTTTCAGAAGTTCATATTATGCTACCTGTTTTTTGTTTGTTTACAAAAGACCATCTATTTGTAATGCTTTCACTAACAACAAAATCAAAGGGGATATTTGCAAAAGTGAAAAGATAAGGGAATGGAGAGATAGGACAGCATGTAGTGTGCTTACCTTGCATATGACCAACCTGACTTCAATACCTGGCATCCTTTATAGTTCACCACCAGGAGTGATTCCTGAGTGTAGAGCCAGGAGAAATCCCTGAGCATTGACAGGTGTGACCCCAAAATCAAAACAACGATACAAGCAATGTTCTTTATGAACTAGCTGGGAAAGGCAGTCCATCTGGCTTCCTGGGAAGGGAGCACTTTCACAGGCCAGGTCCCATCTTTCAGCCTGGACTATGTTAGTGTGCTCAGAGACACTGTGCACTGTTTGGTCCAGTCTACTGGCTTAGCCTCAAGGTTTGGGGACTCACACAATGGTTCTCATAGAGACTAGTGACAGCCAGGTCTTTTCCACATCCAGAAGGCTCCCTAGGAAGGCTCTATGTTCCAGAACAAGAAAGTGTGTCATTTCTTTCCACTCATTCCCTAAATCAAGGCGGGTCTCAGGAATAAAGAGAAATCAATATTCAGAGAATTTTGCTCCAGACACTTCCTCCTTTACAGCGTATTTGTTTGCTTGCCACCTCCCTTCCACTCTCGGTTACTTTGCATAGATAATATCTAGGTTGCCACCTATTCAAAATAAGAAAATATAAAATAGGGTACAGAAAAGAAGGTGCCATCCTTCTTTTCTCCCCCCAACTGTCCTATTCCTCTGAGCAAAAATGTTTCTAGTTTACATTTCTAGAGATTACACAGAAGAAGCAAAATAACAGACATAATATTTTCACAGAAAAAAATGGCTATTTACCCTAAACAATGAACTCAATGATGAAAACAGATCGAGGTGGGCTGAAGTGACAGTTCAATGGGTAGGGTGCTTGCTTTATATAGGGCCATGCAGCCAACCCAGATTCAATCCGCTGTGTCCTATATGGAACTCCAAGACTGCCAAGAGTGATCCCTGAGCACAGAGCTAAGAGTAAGCCCTGAGTATGTTTAATATGACCCCCACCCCGAAATGAATAGAGCTGACTCCTTTCTCATTCTTGGATATTCCCCTATATGAGAGAGATAAATTCCCCTAAGGGGGGCCGGAGAGATATCGTGGAGGTAAGGCACTTGCCTTGGATGGAGAAGATCGGTGGTTCAAATCCTCGCATCCACATGGTCCCCCGAGCCTGCCAGGGTCGATTTCTGAGCGTAGAGCCAGGAGTGACCCCTGAGCATTGCCGGGTGTGACCCAAAAAATAAAATTAAATAAATAAATTCTCCTAAGCAGCATCTACAGATATGCAATTGAGAAACCCAAAGAATAATGCAGTGACTCAGAGCACTGGCCTTGGAAGTTTAAAGTTGTGAATTCAAGTCTTGGTGTCATACATATACAAAACACAATCTGCAGGCCAGAAACTAGAAAAAAGTGAGTTCTCCAACCTTATTAAGAATGCATGTAATGTCATCGGTTCGAATCCCGGTGCCCCATATGGTCCCCTGTGCCTGCCAGGAGCAATTTCTGAGCATGGAACCAGGAGTAACCCCTGTGCACTGCCGGGTGTGACCCAAAAACCACAAAAAACAGAAACCCAAAAAAAAAAAAAAAAAGAATGCATGTAAGCATATTTCTGAAGTAGTATACCCACAGCCACAAGGCCAAGTGTTCGAGCACCACAGCCTTATGTGCAATCCCTAAGGAGCATTAGAGGTAGGTAGGTGAACATAAACATCAACAACAACATCAAAAACAAAGGGAAGGGAAGAAGCAGGGAAATTTTTGTAAATGAAAGATGCAGGGCCAGAGCAATAGCACAAGAGCTGTCTTGCACACAATTGACACATTTCAATCCCCAGCATACCATGTGGTCACCTGAGCCCCACCAGGAGTGATAGCCGAGCTCAGATACAAAAATAATCCCTGAGTACTGCCAAGTGTAACCCCAAACAAAAGGGGTTGGAGTGATAGCGCAGTGGTAGGGCATTTGCCTGGCATGCAGTCGATCCAGGATTGTCCTCGGTTGAATCCCCAGCGTCCCATATGGTCCCCCAAGCCATGAGTGCTTTCTGAGCACCTAGCCCGGAGCAACCCCTGAACATCACTAGATGTGATAGAAAAAAACAAAAAGAAAAAGACAAACAAACAAAAACAAGCAAACAAAAAAGACGCTTCAAGATTATTAGCAGGAAAAAAATTACAATCTCCTGGCAACCCAGAAAACCTTCTCACGGAAGACAAAGAAAAAAACATTCTTGAATAAGCACAAAATCAGAGCTAGGTACATAACTCAAACACCACAGAAAAGATGAGAAAGGCAGAGGGACCCACCCCTTTTATCAAATCCAGCAGCGACATCCGATTAGATCCACAAAGTGTTGCCTCGATAATTAGCCGTTCCATGAAGAGGCCTGACAGCAGCATCTTTTATGACAGAGTTCACCCCGGGTTCAGCTGGTAATTGGTGGGGCCCTGTTTGTTCACTGTCCTAAGTCACGGGAAAAATTAACTCCTAACTCAGAAAAGGAGGTTGTTTTGCAACTTAAAGCCAAACACTGCAGTTGGGCCCCTTCCAGCTCTGGGAGATGCGGGTGTCCCTATTATTTGAAAAGAGGTGGCACCCAGGTACTGAAGACAAACATTCCTGGGCATTAAGGCTGGTAAGAATTTGCAAGCTTAACGAACAAACAAACAAAAAATAAACCTCTGAACATCTTCCTGCACCAGAGAGTAGCAGAGAAAGAAGCAAGTTTTCTTGGTGCCAGAGAAATAGTAAAGCAAGTAGGTCACCTGCTTTGCAAGAGACTGATCTGGAGTCTGTCCTGGGCACCCCAGAAGTCTCCCTAGGCCTGCTAGGAGTGATCCCAAAGCACAGAACCAGGAGAAAGACCGGAGCATGGTTGGGTGAGGCCCCAAAATAGAAAGAAATAAGATAAAATAAATGATGTTTTTCTAAAATAGATGCTCTATGAGCAGGGGAGAATAAAGTCTCTTGCCCTCTTTGCACAAAGAGAATTACTGGGTTGTTTGGTTTGGTTTCTTTTTCATTTCTACTTGCCTTTCTGGAAAATTCAAGAGCATTTCTGGCATTTCCAATTATTTCTTTCCCCAAAAGATGTTGGGTGGGTGTGAACCAAGAGACAGTCTCACTGTTGGTCTGCCCTGGCAAGAGGTTTGAAATCACGTCCATAGAGGGCCGACAGAGAATGTTCAAACTGGGTGCTCTGAGCCAGGAAACACAGGTAAGAGTCTCTGCTGAGGACAGCAAGTTGGTTAGGGGAGGACACAGCACCTCACCATCCTCTAAGGTTCTGCTTTCAACCACTGCAGAGGCAGTCTTGGGGACAGGGCAGCCTTTAATCTAGGGTTTATGAGTCACCTCTCCTTAGTCTCCTCAGCACAATGGGAAGATTGGATCCCCTCTCTCCCAGGGCTTCAGGGAGAATAAATTGGGCTAATAAACACCAAGTGCTCAGTCCCACACCTGCAAACAGTCAAGGCCTGATAAAAGCTGCCAGTCTGGAAGATTATTCACCAGAACGAGTCTGGACAGCACTTGCCAGCCCACCCTCCTCAGGTAGAAATCTAGCTGCAAAATTCACCCCCAAGTCACAGGATGTCTCTAGAAATACACAAATACAGTGAGACCTTAGGGAGGAAGAACAGTACCCAGAAAGTGGTGAGATTATAACCTGGCACAATGGAAGTGACTGGTCACATCAGCAGTTCTCTAAGTTTGCTGAAGCCTAAAATCACCTGCAAAAATTTAAATATTGCAGAAGCCTCCATTCTCCCTCCCCCACATGCCAGAGATATGTTGTATCATTGTTGTTCATGCCTGAGGTCTGGCCCTCAAGCATGAGAAAGATAGCAAAGATATACAAAGCTCTCTAGATGATTCAAAGAATTTGAGGATTACAATGTGCATTATGTGCATTGTAACCTGTAGTTTTACAATGTAGCATGTACTGTATGCTCTGTAATGGGTTTTGTGTGCATTATAACATATACTGCACTTCTTACAGCATTTTGGTGTGCCTATCACCATGTATATTGTGTTATAATGTTAGGGTCTGGAGTAGAAGGATGAGACCATGCAACTGGAATAAAGTTTAATACTTTAATCCATCTGCCAGCCTGGCCAGCCAGGGCCATCACCCGAAGGAGATGAACCCCACCCAAGGTCATGAGGAAGATTATATAGGGAAAGTATATAGGGAGGTTCCAGCTTTCTGATGATCCTATTGGCTATTGTGTAGGGGTATCTTCCTACTGCAACCTTATCCTTCCCTGATAGGCTATTCTTACAGAATAGTGTCTCTCTCTGCACAGAACCTGAGACGCCTGCCATGTGGCCTTTACAAAATGGCATCTTCCTTATTCAGAATTCAGGTCCAGGGGGCCGAACAGTGGCGCTGGAGGTAAGGTGCCTGCCTTGCCTTGTGCTAACCTAGGATGGACCGAGGTTCGATCCCCCGGTTCCCCATATAGTCCCCCGTGCCTGCCAGGAGCGACTTCTGAGCGAATAGCCAGGAGTAACCCCTGAGCGTCACCGGGTGTGGCCCAAAATCCAAAAAAAAAAAAAAAGAATTCAGGTCCCAACAATAACATGCATCATGTGTTGTAGTGTGTATCATGGCATGACATATTTTTCTATTGTAAAGTGTATCCTGTGCAATGTACCATATAATATATATATGTGTTGAGCATGCATCACATGTTGAGCTATATCATGTGTTTAAAGTGTATCATG
Source organism: Crocidura indochinensis (assembly GCA_004027635.1). Taxonomy (NCBI): domain Eukaryota; kingdom Metazoa; phylum Chordata; class Mammalia; order Eulipotyphla; family Soricidae; genus Crocidura; species Crocidura indochinensis. The sequence goes on along the minus strand of PVKC010048325.1, from coordinate 1,452 downwards.
CATTGTATCATGTATTATATGCTTGTAACATGTATCATCTGCATTAGAACATGTATAATCTGTGTTCAAACCTATATCCTGTGGATTTTAGCGTGTACTGCACACATTGTAACATGTATTGTGTGGGGTGCAATATAAACCTTGTGGTTTGTAACACATGCCATATGTTGTAACGTGTATCATGTGCATGTGACATATGGCATGCACATCATATCATGTATTGTGTGTTTTAACATGTTTCAGTGCATTACAGTGATCACAGTACTGCCCATGAAGAGATGGAAACAGATGCAGATGACAGAGTGAACTTGACAGAGTCCAGAAAATTAGCCAAGTCATGAGACACTGAAATCCAGGGCTCTTTCCAGAGAATTATTGACTCAGAAACCAGGGACGCCCCTCAGCTTTACCCTGGAGGACTGTGGCCATGGAGAGAAACTAGAAAGTTGGTCACACAGTCATCCAGAAGACAGAAGTGGGCATCACAACACAGCTCTGAAGGAAGGCTCTCTCCATGCCCTCCCCACTCACCATTACCCTCACTGCTCCATAGGACCCTTTTATGTTGGCAAATGCTGAGAACCTCCCTAGTCCCTTGCTGAGACCTCATTTACTGCTCCTTTCAGCTTAGTTTTCAGGTGTCTTATTTTCTAGTGAAGAAAACAGAGGCACAGTGAGGTGAAGGCTCTTGGCTAAGGTCACACTGCAAGTGCCAGATGTAGATCTTGGACCCAGGTCACCAAGACTCTGAATTACATGATTTTTCTGACTTCTGATAAGGAAACTACATACTAGGAGAATATGGTGCAACCTCTCTGGTTCCTGGCTTTCTGATCTGAAACGAAGATATTTCACAGAGCAATAGAAAATTCAGTGCACACAATCCAGTAGGTAGGGTGCTTGTCTTACACACAGTAGACCTGAGTTCTATCCCCAATAATCCATATTGTGTGCCCCTCAACCTTCCCAGGAGTGATCTCTGAGCACAAAGCTAGGAGAAAGCTCTGATCACCTCCAGGTCTGGCCCCCCCAGAAAAGTCTGTGTATAGCTCTAATCCCAAACTCCCTGATTTCAAGTCACTTTCTTTTTTTTTTTAAATAGGTGACATCTTTTTATTATTATTTATTTTTATCTTTTATTTATTTGGGGGGGTTGGGTCACACCCAGCAGCACTCTGGGGTTCCTCCTGGCTCTGTGCTCAGAAATCACTCCTGGCAGGCTCAGGGAACCATATGGGATACCAGGATTTGAATCACTGACCTTCTGCATGCAAGGCAAACGCTTTACCTCCATGCTATCTCTCCGGCCCCCTCAAGTCACTTTCTTAGCAACATGACTTTGGGTTAGTTACGTACCTTCTCATTGTGTCCTTGTCTAGAATAACAGTACTTGCCCATCCTATTGTTAGGATGATATGAATTCATAGAAATAAAGTGCTCAGTGTCTGATAT
>PVKC010048324.1:0-10911 GCA_004027635.1 Crocidura indochinensis | reverse complement strand
TGATGCATCAGAATGGGGACTACACTCACTTCTACTTCTGCTACCGCTGGTTCCTGCTGGATTTCAAACGAGGTGCCCGCCTTAGACAGGAGCCCAATTCTGAGACTCAGGCAAGGCTGGGGCTGCTGGAACAAAGCCAGTGCAGGGAGGAACACCTTCTGATTGATCTCTGCTGCTTGAGTCACCTCCCTTCTCTTAGAGTGACCTTTGGCACATGGGTTCCTGGTTACTAAGGAGAAAATGAAGGCTAAGTAGTCATTTAATTAGAGCCCTAACCTGGCCCACCTTCCTTTCCCCTTAAGCTCTTCAGAGACCCAGAACTCTAAAGCCCAAGATGATGTTTCATGGGTACCTTAGAAGCAATGTGTCACAGTGTGTTGCTGTGGTGCAAGTCCCAGGTGATGCTAATCCAAACCTTTCAAACCTCTGTGAAGGTGTTTACCAATGCTCAGCCATTTGGATTTATTGTCTCCTCAGTTATTTATAGCTATGGGCATCACCCACTCTAGGGCAAGGAAAAAAAGAGGCTTTGTAGAGGGAAAGAAACTAGCCCAAGGCCCCAGAGTTAGGAAGTGATGAACTGGGATTCTGCCTGCATGGGACACAGGAAGCCTTTTCTCTGAGCCTTTGCTCTGTATTTGACTCAGGCAGTGGTCAGCTCTTCCTATTTGCATGTGCTAAAGTGAAATGAGAGGGGAACCAAGTCCAGAGGCTGGGCAGGAACAGGATTGCATTCATTAGCATGGCCAGGCTCACGTCCTGCATTTGCAGGATGTTCAAGCTGGACACTTGGGGGCTGGAGCAATAGCACAGCTGTAGGTCATTTGCCTTGCCTGCGACTGTCCAGGATGGACCTGAGTTCGAATGGTCCCCTAAGCCAGGAGTGATTTCTGAGCTCATAGCCAGGAGTAACCCCCAAGTGTCACCGAGCGTGGCCCCAATGACACTCCCCGCCCAAATCAAGCTGGACACTTAAATTCCAGCCAGTGTATCTCGTGTTTCTTATGTCAAGAACTTGGGGTTTCTGATGATCAGAGAAATGACATAGTCAGGTCTCCTGCCTTTTGGTCCACTGCCCCAGGACCAGGGAGCAGAGGGCAGCTGGCTGGACATATTCTGGGTGTGACTCCCTCCCACTGGTTTGCAAAGTGGGTGTCTGTCCCAACAGAACTCATCTATGATGACGTCTTCTCCGTCTGGGAAACCATCTGGGCAGCCAAACACGTCTCATCCGCCCAGTATGTCCTGTTCATCGCTCTGGCACTGGTGGAAGTGTACCGTGACATCATCCTGGAGAACAACATGGATTTTACTGACATCATCAAATTCTTTAACGGTATCCTTGGGGTCAGGGTCTCACCCTTGGGGTGTGGGCTTCTAGAGAGACCCCTACAAGAGAAGGAGATAGACTGAGACCAGGAAGTGTCAGGGAGAAAGGGTGGACAAGTTTTACTCTTTTCTTATGACTGTTTCCACATGTGTGCATTGGCATCTTACAGGGCCCTGGGAGCCACCAGTGTCTCCTTGGGTCTTGTAGGAAGCGTGTCCCTGAGAAGGTGGTGTTCTGGCCTGGAGATATTGAGATTTGGAGGTGCAGGCCTACGCTCAAGTCACTGCTTCTAGAGTTGGGCTATGCTGGTGGCCCATGTATAACCAACGTGGGACGTGGAAGGGGCTCATGACACGTTGCCTTCTGCTCTTTCAGAAATGGCCGAGAGACACAACACCAAGCAGGTCCTGAAACTGGCCCGGGACCTCGTGTACAAGGTCCAGACACTCATTGAGAACAAGTGAGGCCCAGCTAAGCCACCGCCCACCGCCCGCCTCGCGCTTTTCCTCCAGGCCGGCCCAGAAGTGGGGTGCAGGCATCTATCTGTTCAGGAGCATGACTTTGTGTGCCAAGGGAAGCTGCCCCAGTAGTCAGCCATCAGGTAAAGGGCCGAGGGCTGGCCTTCCAGGTAGTTCTGCCTTATATTTCCTGTCTCACCAAAGATCGCCAAAGTCTGGGGTTTTTCTCCCTGATGGGACTTAGGATGGTGGTTTGGAAGGAGTCTCTGTATTTGTTTCCCAGCATGATCATCTGCCCTCTGTTCCTCCAGCTGCCTTGCAGGTTCAGCTGGGTGGAGAGGGGAGGATTTTTGGGGGGAAACAGCCATTGGAGGCAGGTATGTGGGGCTCATTGCAGCGTCTAAAAAGAGCCTCTCAAGTTAAGGGTCCAGCAAGAGGCTGAAAAAAGGGTTCCTCTTACTATTTAAAAAAAATGGGTCAGGGGGCCAGAGAGATAGCACAGCGGGTAGGGTACTTGCCTTGCACATGGTCAACTTAGGTCAATCCCTATCACCCCATCTGATCCCTAAGCCTGCGAGGAGGGATCCCTGAGCACAAAGCCAGGAATAAACCCTGGAAACCACCAAGTGTGGCCCCAAAACAAAGATTCAAAAATATGGAGGTGGATTATTCTGTTCTGAGGGGGCAGTCCTGGGTTATAGGATGTCAAGTTGCCTCCTGGCAGCCACTTCCAGGATGTCAGGAACCCCCCTCTCCATCCACCCCAATTGTGCCAACTGAAATATCTTAGGCCTTGTAGAGGTTGATCTACTAAGGAAGAGGCTCTGACTTGGAGCAGGGATGCTACGCACATCCCTCCCCATTCTCTGAATCCTTAACCGGAATCCTGGGGACCTCTCTCTGGAGGTGGCCGCTCCACCCTCTGCTCCAGCTAGCTGCCCAGGAGAAATTCTGTTTTCAGGGACAGTGCCTCTGGCAGGGCCAAAGGAAGTGGCATTGGTCAGAGAGTTGCTGAGAGCCTCTTGTGCAGTAAGAAAGCTGGTGCAGCTTGCCCCTAAGTGCTCTTGTGCTTTGTTCATTCAGGACAGTGAAAATGAGGAAGGAAGATTCTCCCCTGAGGCAGACCAGGGGTGGGGGAAGCTGGGGAGGTGGGAATCTGGAATCCACAGGGGTGTGATGAGACCAAAGAAATCAAGTCAGCTGGTTTGTCTACTATGCCACCAACTTCTGTTGAGAAGGCTTGGGCATGGGGGGAGTCAGTGCAGGGGGAAGCCCTCCCCGAGATGAGTTTAGAGAGGGCTGAGACCCAAAGCACTCTGAAGCATTCCAAATAGTTCTCCAGTCCCAAGCCAACTTTCAGTGGGGAGAAGTCTACCCCTGCCCACTGGCCAAGGTCTTTCCCTTAGCTCCAGTGCCCCCCCACAACTGCTCCTGAACTCCACCTTCACTCCCATGAGGCCTCACAGGCAGGATGGACATGGCCAAGAGGACCCGTGCCTGCACAGAGTGCCCCAAGCAAGTTGCTCCTCTTCATCCTGGTTCCCAGCTTTCCACCATGGGGAACAGTCTGTGAATGACACCTCCAGGTCTTTGTTTTGCCACCCAGCTGTCACACCAGAGCCGTTACCTTCGCCAAACCCAAGTCCCAGAATGTCTGGTTTCTAGTTTATCCTGTTGACAGGCTAGTCACAGAACACAGCACAAGACCCCCCTCTCCAACCCCTGTCCAGAGACATACCCGTGGTTGTGATTGGAACAACTCGTACCCACTCAGCTCTCTGTGCTGCTTCAGGTCTCCACACGCCATGTGTCCTTGTGTCCTGGAACCAACTGTGTGGAGATGTTTCTGTCTATGGGACACCCTCCCTTTTTCTCAGTGTTGCCAGCATCTCTTCTGTTTACTACAGAGTTGTGTCTATATATAGAAACTCTATTAAAAAAAGATGTGTGTGTATGTGTGTGTGATCTCAGTTATTTTTGTTGTTTTCTGTATTCTGGGGACTTTTATCTCATTTGAAAGGGCCCTGACTTCCAAAAGTAGCTCTTCAGGTATCATCTCATCTGCACCCAGGGAGAGGCACAGACTGGTGAAAGCTGCCTGGTCGTGCCCCAGATGTCTAAGGCAGGTGGATTCCTTCTCTTCCTCCGATATCAGTTAGCTATATTACCATATAATGGTGTGTAACAAACAACCCCAAGCATTATGACTCAGCATGATCCTGTGAGCCAGATCCTGGCTGGACTTCTTCATTTCCTCTCTCTGCTTAGCCAGCTGTCTGGTTGATGTACTAGGGCTACGAGGAGCATGGGGTTGGTGTCTCTCATCCTCTAACTGACCTGGAGACTTGAGGAAAAGTCTCCTGCAGTTCTTCATTGAGATGGCAACTGTCTGTGCACTTATATTGTATTATATTCCAAGTCCTAAAATTCAACTCCCTTTAGGTTTCAAACTTAATGGAAAATCAGGAGCACTTGTACCAACACAAGTAATGATTTTTTTAAAAAAAATACCTAATTTGGGGGGGCCAGAGCAATAGTACAATGGGTAGGTCATTTGCCTTGCATGCAGCTAACCCAGGATCAATACCCAGCATCTCATTAGTCCATTCAGTACCACCAGAAATGACCCCTGAGCACAGAACTAGGAGTGACCCCTGAGCACTGCCGGGTGTGACCCAAAATCAAAAAATAAACAAGACCTATTTTAGGCCAAAAATTCCACTCAGTAGTAAAGCGTTTGCTTTGCATGTGTGAGGCTCTGGTTTAATTCCTAACATTACATGACACCTACCAGCCCCCCAAGTATTCCTGGAAGTGACCCCTGAGCATAAAAGAGTAGCCCCAAACACACGTCTTCTCACAACAAGAAATATTTTATTAAAATGCTATTTCCTGGGCCTGGAGAGATAGCACAGTGGCGTTTGTCTTGCAAGCAGCCAATCTAGGACCAAAGGTGGTTGGTTAAAATCCCAGTGTCCCATATGGTCCCCCGTGCCTTCCAGGAGCTATTTCTGAGCAGACAGCCAGGAGTAACCCCTGAGCACCGCCAGGTGTGGCCCCAAAACCAAAAAAAAAAAAAAATGCTATTTCCTGGACTGGAGCAATACCACAGTGGGTAGGGAGGCATTTCCCTTGCATGTGGCTGACCCGGTTTTTATCCCCAGCCTCCCATATGGTCCCCCAGGCACTGCTAGGAATGAGCACAGAGTCAGCAGTAACCCTTGAGCACCTCTGGGTGTGGCCCAAAAAAATAAAACAAAAACAAAAGTTATTTCCTACTGAAACTTTCAAGCCTAAACACTGCTTGTTAAGAAAAGCGCTAGGCGGAACAGATAGCACTTGCCTTGCATGCGGCCAAACCTAGTCTGGCCCAGCACTGCCATGGTTCCTGCTACCCCTGAGCACTTCGTGTAGTAATGCTGGGCAGAGCATTGCTTGGTGTGGTACCACAACCAAAATAAGGTGAGTACCACGTGTTTTGAGAGTGTTAAAGGTCTGCCATCCTGCATCATCATTTCTACTTGGACAACTTACAGAACTGAAGTAAGAAGGACTCACTGTACTAATTAAAATAGTTTCCTATATTCATCTATTTGGAGAGCAAAGATACAAGGTTCCATATCTGCCTCTTCTTAACTGTTTGGTCTTAGTAAGTGATTTAACCTCTCTGAACTTTAGTTTTTAGTGGTGAACGAGGTATAAACATAGCTCTTGGTTCTGGATTCAGTCCTGGGCTTGCCTCTCTCTTGGAGATCATCTGCCCCTGGCATCTCTGTAGATGAGTGTCTGGTTGGGACCTCAATTTCCCTGAGTTCTCTTCATATTCCTGACTCCAGAAAGGTGAATCTTTGAAACAGAGAGCTCTTTTTTTTAAAAAAAAAAAAAGAAAATTTATTTATTGAATAAATAAGACAGAAAATTGTTCCTGATTGAGTTTCAGTCGCAATGCTTGAGCACTCATCTTGGAAGCCAATTGTGACCTTCTCCCTCACTGGAAGGAAGAACACAAGGAGGGAGGGAGGTCACAAGTTCTTGGTCACAAACACTGATGTAGTTGGCAACTGATTCTGCCAACTCGAGAAAAGGACCCCAGTCCCTGGGTACCTTAAGTCCTTAAAGATCTCAAGTAAGGTTGCAGGAGAGAACACTTTGATTCTTTCCATTGTTATTTATTTTTTGTTTATTTGGGGGCCACACCTGACAGTGATCAAGGCTTACTCCTGGCTCTGTGCTTTGGGATCACTCCTGATGGACTTGGGGAACCATCTGGGATGCCATAGATCCAACTTGGGTCAGCCAAGGCAAGCACACTACCTGCTGAATTATCACTGATTCACTTTGATGCTTTTTAAAGTGCTTCATGACTACAGAGACACCTGCACTTATTACACTTTGCTGGGTAACACATGATGGCAGTAAGAAGTATACACTTGGAAATTAGGGTGAAAACCCCAACCTTCTGAGGTTTTCTTGGACTCCAGCTGTAAATGGATTATCATTAGATAAATTGGAAAAAGGAAATAAACTCAATAACCTATTAATAGAGAATTTCTGTGGATGTGAAATTTAAGGGAATAGGTTTGACCTAAGATATTTATCCCATAGTAAGACCAGTGTGAAAGAGACTGGAGAGGTGGGAACAAGAACATGGAGAGAACGACCTTGTAGCTGTTAAAGGCTTATTTATCTTGTTTTTCCAAGGAAAAGGGGGGGGAGAGGGAATGAATATTCAATGTGGACATCGGCTTTTAATTGCAAAGCAATGCAACTATAAAATGTTAAATGAATTGTTGATTAAAACCATTTTAAGTGGCAAAACCAAATATTCAACAAATCTAGAAGTAATCTACAAAGACTGCCACACAAATATTTTCTTCTCTTTTGTTTTGTTTTTTTGTTTTTTTTTGTTTTGTTTTGTTTTGTTTTGGGGCCACACCCGGTGATGCTCAGGGGTTACTTCTGCCTCTACGCTCTGAAATTGCTTCTGGCTTGGGACCATATGGAGATCAAATGCCCTACTGCTGCGTCACCGTTCCAGTCCCCACATGAAATATTTTCAACATGAGCTGACCCCTCAGTGCAGTCACTTTGACCATCAACAACACTGTAAACTTTAACATTCTTATAACCATTTTACCCAAGCCATAATAAAATAAAACAAGAAATTGAAAGAGGAAAGAAGGACCAGCTCTCCCAAGATCAGGAGCTATTACAGTGACTAAAGCCTGTTTCTTCCATGTGGCCAGTCCCAGGTGAATCTCCAACCCCATTTGTTACCCCCAAGCATGCCCATCCTTAAAGGGTACAGCTCTGGGAAGGGCTCAAAGCACAGCAGGGCTGGCTCCTATAATTCTTCCACAAGGGAATCTGAACAGAAACAAATCCTCAAGTCTTAGTAACATTGAACAAAAGACAGACTAGTTGACAGTCTCTAGGAGCCCCCTTTTCTTTACTGAGCACTGCTTGAGAACATTTTTCCCACCCCCCCCCAAAAAAATCCTTAATCTTAAGATTTGATCCATCATTGTGACCCCCATTTGTAAGAATTCTTGTAAGGAGGCCCATAAGCTGAGCATAGATAGATGAGTTTGGAGAGGGACCCCGCAGTTCCCATTCAGTTCAATTGGTAACAGCAATGACTGCAAAGACTAAGGACACCAGGTGGGCAGAAAAGAAGATTGGGGAAGGGCAAACTCATCCGTGGAACAGGCAGCATCTGGGCCATAGCTCAACATAGAGCAGCTGTGCGCCAGGATCCTGAAGGCAGTCCCAACCTTTAAATTGACTTTGGAATAGACCCTCCCGCCCTTTGCTCTGCCCACTGAGTGGAGGAATTTATGGCACAGCCGCGCCAATCCTACTTCACGCTTCACCCCTAGTCCTGAGACTAGCTCTGTTGCAGACTTGATCCTGAAGCCTCCCTCTTGGAAAAGGAACCATTTGCCTCTAAGTCCTTGGTACTCCAAAGTTTCATATTCAGTGTCCCTGGGAGCTTAAAGAAAGCTGCAGAGCTAGGTGCAATGCATAGCACTCCCACCCACCAAAGACCAAGAGGAGAAATAAGGTGAGTGAACCATGACATCAGGGCAGGGTGGGAAGATAAGACCAAGTGGGGTTTTCTTTTTTTTTTTTGTGGGGGGGGCCCTCTTTGCAATAGCTTCTCTCTATGCCTTTGGGATGCCAAGAAGGTACAGAAATCCAGCACACACCTGGTTCCTCTTAAAAGAGGCTGGTCACTCCTGGTCACTCCTGTGCCAGGAGCAGAGCTGTAATCAATGTTTTTTCTTCTGCTCCTTGGACATAGCTCCAGGTACTGGGCTGTTCAGAAGAGCCAGCTACTGTTGTTTGTATGGTGACCATATAGTTTATAACTTGAATGTCCTGTTCTAAAGAAAAAGGGGCTAAAGCCAGTGACATGGGCTATCTAATTTAACAGCAACGACCCCTTCCTCTCCTTTCCAGGGGCGGCTCCCCAGTACCTGGAAGGGCCAGGCACCCAGCCCGCCGCAGAGCACGCAATCCAGCCACCCCAGAAGTTGAGGCATCTCAGCCTGCTGCACCCACAGTAGCCTCTGACTCCCCAGAAGCCCCTGAAGCTACAGCACCCCAAGCCCCTTCTGCACCCTTAGTCACCAATGCACCCGAGACTTCTGTAGCGCTTCCAGTCTCGGCTGCACAAGGAGCTGCTGATGCACCACCAGGGTCCGCTGTGCCCTGGTCCTGTGCCAACGTGCTTGGATCTCGCTTCTCTGCAGACAGAGCAGGATCTGGAAGGGCCAGGCACCCAGCCCGCCGCAGAGCATGCAATCTAGCCGCCTTAGAAGCTGAGGCATCCCGGCCTGCTGCACCCACAGTAGCCTCAGGCTCCTTTGAAGCCCCTGAAGCCGCAGCACCCCAAGCCCCTTCTGCGCCCCCAGTTGTCAATGCACCCAAGTTGGCTGTGGCCCCTCCAGCCTCGGCCGCACACGGAGCCGCAGATACACCACCCAGGGCTACTGTGCCCTGGTATTATGCCAATGTGCTTGGTTCTCGCTTCTCTGCACACAGAGCCTGGGATGTCGGGGGAGCTCCTATAGCATGCACAACCTATTCGGGGCGCCTAGACTTAGGCTTAGTGACCAGATTCTTCACTGCCCCATCCCAACCTTCAAGTGCTGGTGGCGGAGCTGCTGCCCCTGCGTCCTTTCCCTCTCTGCCCAGAATCCCCACTCCTGCCTACCGACCCTCAGGTGCAGCCAGCAGGGATGCGGTGGCTCCTGGAGCCCCCATAGTCCGAGGCCCTGTCATGTGCATTTTTCTTTTTGCAAAGAATTGTCTCTGCTGAGAAAAGGAAGAATCAGTTGTTGGGTCGGTTTCATGCATGTGTGGGAAAAGGAAAAATCAATTATTGGGTTAGTTTCATGTATGTATGGAGTTGTCTCCCAATGGAAACCACCAAAAAAAAAAAAAAAGAATATAATTTATTTATTTTTGGTTTGGGGCCATACTCAGGCGCTCAGGTGTTACTCCTACCCTGCGCTCACTGAAATCACTCTTGGCAGGGGCATATGGGATGCTGGGTATTGAACCCAGGTTAGCCACCTGCAAGGCAAATGTCCTACCTACACTGTGCTGTCATTCTGGTTCCCCCCAACTAAAATATTTATTTTTAATGTTTTAAGTCCTAAGGAAAGTTGCATAGGGTTGGTGGGGCTTCTGTCTGCCCAGACAAAGGCTTTCTTTCTGGGTCTTGGAAATGTTTTGACCTCTGTCAATGGCTCCTCTTTGGAAGTGACATCAAAATAGACATCTCCATCTAAGTACTTAAGAGTTTGTGTAAAATAAAAGCCTTCATCTTATTTTCCCTTCTGTCTGACTGCTGTTCTGTACTGGCTGATCTTGCCTCTGTTTTCCCAGCAAAAAATCCAAGGCCAGGAGGAGGCAGGGCTCTTGTGAAGATATTCATGGGGGGTGGGGGTGGGTCTCTCACACCTTACAGAACTATTTGTTCTCTGTAAAGATGGTTTCTCCTTTTCAGCTCTACAGCCTGAAACCATCTTTCCAAAGTCCCAGACTTTTATTCATAAACCCTACATCATGGAGGCAAAAGAAGCAGCAGACAAGTTTACCTCTTGCCCTTAGGGTCTTCCTATCTCCTGCCCCAGGACAAAGAAACTATCACTGCCTCAGATTTTTGTTTGTTTGTTTGGTTGGTTGGTTGGTTTGGGGGCCACACCCAGTGGTGCTCAAAAATTACTCCAGGCAGACTCAGGATCATATGGGATGCAGGGATCCAATCTGGGTCAGTGACGTGCAAGGTAAAAGCCCTACCCCTCAACACACACCCCTGTTTGCCTCTAAACCTGCCCTTGAACCAGTTCTCTCTTCCTACACCTTCTCAGCTTCTTCTGAAGGTGTCTCCCTTCTAATTTGTTTCCTTCCTGTGCCCCCAAAATGTTGTGGAATTTCCAGCAAGGAGAAGAAACAAAGACACACTCTGGTAAGAACAAGAAGCATCCCAGTTTATTGTGAACTACTGGTACAGACCCAGCAGAGTCACCTCCAAAAGTTGAGCACCCCACCCACTCCAAATTTGTGCTATCTGATGAGTGTGTGCTGGCAGTGCTAGAGAGAAATATGCAGGGTCAGGATAACACATGGCATAGCTGGAAAGAGGAATGTTCAGGTCTACCTTCACGAGACAGGATAGGTGAGTGATTTGACACAGTCCAGTCTGGGGAAGACAATACATCTGCCTGCAGGCCCCCCTCTTCAAAACCAGACTTCCTAGCTGCCCCCTCCAATCTTGTACCTTGAGTGACTGCCTTTATATGATTTTCACCTGTGGGCCCATCAGGGCCTTATGAGCCCCAGTTGAGAAATGAGGCTTTCAGGTATCTCTTCTAAATCTCTATATCCACCCTCACCCCCAATTCTGGCCAGCCCACTGTCCTCTCCCACTTCATTTTCATCTGTCACTCACTGAGTTTGCTCCCATTCAGTTGAAGACATTCTTAGATTCCTCTTCTCTCAATCTTTGACTTTCTCTTTGCTGCTTATTGAAGTCCCATCTCTCCACTGATGGCCAGTTCCCTCTTCACCCCATTGCTTCCCCTAAAAGTGTTCTTGTCAGCTCCCCTAGCT
>PVKC010048323.1:0-10915 GCA_004027635.1 Crocidura indochinensis | reverse complement strand
TCATATAAATAGTGATCTCTCCTTTTTCATTCCTAAAAAGAGTGATCAAGTTTCTCTCTCTTTCTTTGTTAGTTTTGCTAGTGGTCTATCAATCTTGTTTATTTTTTCAAAGAACCAACTTCTGCTTTTGTTGATCTTTTGGATTGTTTTTCGGGTTTCCACGTCATTGATTTCTGCTCTCAGCTTTGTTATTTCCTTCTTTCTCACTATTTTTGACTCCTTTTGTTGAGTACTTTCTAATTCTATGAGCTGCATCATTAAGCTATTCAGGTATGCCCCTCCTTCTTTCCTGATGTGTGCTTGCAAAGCTATAAATTTTCCTCTCAGTACCGCTTTTGCTGTGTCCCATTGGTTCTAATAGTTTGTGTTTCCATTGTCATTTGTTTTCAGGATGGTTTTGATTTCCTCTTTGATTTCCTCTCGGACCCACTGGTTATTCAGTATTAGGCTGTTTAACTTGCAGGTATTAAAGTTTTTCTTCTGTGTCCCTTTGTAGTCACATATAATTTTAGGGCCATGTGGTCTGCGAAGGTAGCCTGCAAAATTTCTATCCTCTTAATATTATGGAGGTATGTTTTATGTGCTAGCATGTAGTCTATCCTGGAGACTGTCTCATGTACATTAGAGAAGAATGTGTATCCAGGCTTCTTGGGGTGGAGTGTCCTGTATATATCTACTAGGCCACTTTCTTCCATTTCTCTTTTCAGGTCTAGTATATTCTTGTTGGGTTTCAGTCTGGTTGACCTGTCAAGTGTTGACAATGCCATGTTGAGGTCCCCCACAATTATTGTGTTGTTATTGATATTATTTTTCAGATTTGTCAACAATTTTATTAAATATTTTGCTGGCTCCTCATTCAGTGCATAGATGTCTAGGAGAGTGATTTCTTCCTGCTGTACATACCTCTTGATTAATACAAAATGTCCATCTTTGTTCCTTACAACTTTCCTGAGTATAAAGTTTGCATCATCTGATATTAGTATGTCCACTCCAGCTTTGTTATGGGTGTTGTTTGCTTGGATAATTTTCATCCAGCCTTTTATTTTGAGTCTATGTTTGTACTGACTATTCAGGTGCGTTTCTTGTAGGCAGCAGAAGGCTGGATTGTGCTTTGTGCTTCCTCCTGGGAGATGAGCTTAGATGTATAAATCAAAGAGTATAAAAGGGGTGAATCTTGCAGCCATCTCTTTGCTGGTTAGTCTCTTACAGATAGAATTTCCACCTTTAGAGCAACCAGGTATTGATAAGGGGGAATTTAGGCAGAGTGGGATAGCACGTGAAAACCTTCATCTCCTAAAACCCCAAGTCTTAATGGACCCTGGCAAGGTCTGCTGGTTTTCAAAATTAGGTAAGTTAGTCTCTTTTGTTTTCGATCCTTTTTGCTTCTTAACTGTTGGAGCTATGGAACTAGATAAAACATAGAAATAAAACAATGTCCTCTTTTTTGATGGAAGAATTAAGTTCTGAACTTTTAATTTTCTTTTAACAAAGTGGCTTTTCCAAAATGAATCAAGAAACTTCTTCACAACAACGAATGAAGATTTGCACCTCCAAGGTCCAAATCTCCCATTACTCTCTCGGGAATATTGTGGGTGAGGAAATTTAGTTCAAAAACTATAGTTCTCATGTGGCTGAGCCATCAACTCCATGGACTCATCATTCTTTTGAGTGTGAGGAAATCTTTTAATTTTTTTTGTGTTAAATTTCATAACTGCTTTGAAGTTTAATGCTCTGATGATGATTTACTTTTGTTATATGAGTTGAAGAAATCCGATCCACCTTACATTGGAAGACTATTTATTTATTTACAAATTGGGGTTAAGGTGGGGTCACAACCAGCATTGCTCAGGGTCTATTCCTGGATCTGCTCAGGAGTGAACTCTGGGGATACTTTGGGATCCATATATGGTACCAGGGATTGTATAGGTTGACTATATGTAAGGCAACCACCGAAACTCTTGTGCTATTTCTCTAACCCCTATATAGCAGATTTGAATCAGGTTTAAATTTATTTGGGAATTCCTATTTAGGAAATAACATTGTATATGTGTTTGGTTATTGGAATCTTACTTGGTAGCTGGTATTTTTATTTAGAACATTCATTTTTCATTCATTTCTCAGGACTACTGAAATCTTAACTTTTGAAGTAAATGTGAACTAAAAGGGATGAGAATTTTTGTGAACTGGTATTTTTAAATATCAAGTATGTTTCTTGTGGTACAATTTAAAATTTATATAGGTTCTTTCACATGGGGAATCTCCCCAAATAGTCATCTCATCCTAAACAATCACAAAATATCTGCGGGCCCCTTCCTCACCTAGTGGGGAGAAATGTTAAGGAATGATAGTGAACATTAGGAAGAACATGTATAATTATGCATGTATAATTCAGCCAGATCTGGGCTTAGTACTGTGGCACAGGTGTCAAAAATCCTGACTCATTAGATGTTTTTCTTAGTTTTATCTCCTTTTAGATGGCATTTATGTTTGTTTTATGTGCCTTTGGGCTGGGTGGCTGGTCACCAGGAGTTGCTTTTAGCAATTTAGGTTTTATTTGTAGTCTGCATATCCGGATCCATGAAGTATCATATTATTTTCACGGCTTGGGTGTGGCTCTGTGTTTCCTTGAGGAAATGGGCAGGAAGAAAAGGCCTATTTTAAATCTGGTATTTTCTGTTTTTTTTTTTTTTTTTTGGTTTTTGGGTCTCACCCGGCAATGCTCAGGGGTTACTCCTGGCTCCATGCTCAGAAATTGCTCCTGGCAGGCACGGGGGACCATATGGGGCACCGGGATTTGAACCGATGACCTTTTGCATGAAAGCCAAACGCTTTACCTCCATGCTATCTCCCGGGCCCCCTAAATCTGGTATTTTCTATACATAATATCTATTCTCATATTATTGGTACTCCATGTAGCTCCGTACTTTTTCTATTTTGGGAAGGAAAATTAAGAGCTATGGATAGAGATAGTAAGCTGTTCTTCAGAGATTCTGTTTTTTGTAGAAAGCCAGTCTAGAATAGCTCATACTGGCCTATTCAAGCATCACACAGCTCTTCAGTTTATTCATAACTTGCTCTAACTTGAGAAAAAGTCGTGACTTCAGTTCATTTCACAAAGGAAGACATTGGTAAGCTTAGTTAAAAGTCTATTGGCTCTAAATGATTCCTCTTTGTCGGCAGAAATTCAATTTATTCAAATAACAATTATTTATATGAGATTTCAGACTCTATTTCACATGCTAAATGCTGAAAATTACTGTGGATCGAAGTGGCCCCTTTCTTTAATACATGACAGTGTATTGTCAAAAAGATAAATTTTGGGGGTTTTGTTGTTGGTGGTGGTGGTGTTTTGGGCCACACCCGGCAGTTCTCAGGGGTTACTCCTAGCTCTGTGCTTAGAAATTGCTCCAGACTCAGGGAACCATATAGGACGTTGAAGGTTTGAACCTGTGTCTGTCCTGGGTCAGCGTGTGCCAGATCAAGGCTGACCTACCACTGTGCTACCACTCCGGTCCCTAAGGTGTTTTAATGTTTTCAAAACATCAAAGTGATATTAGGTCAGTTCATTTTCAAGAATGGTCATAATGTAAAGTAAGTCGGTACCACTAAAATCAGTGAAATATTCTGCCCTTATTAATTCAGTTAAATGTTGTGTGCTTATTATTTTTTTCTGACTAATCATGGTAGATCTTTGAACTATATTAATGACCAGTGGTGCAAAACCTTCCCTCCCTCACTTTCCTAGTTGTAGAAAGTGGAAGAACTTATTTTCTAGAATCTACACTTGGTCTTTCTACTCTGCAGATTGGACTGCCCCCAAAAGCAAATCTGAATTCTGTTCTGTTTGGATAGAGAAATGATCAGATAAGCAGAATGGATTCTGACTCTTAGAGCCATTCTAGACTGTTAGTCAGACAAATTTCATAGTAGTTAGGATTGACTATTCTTTATAATCTAGAGATTTGAGGCAGCCAAATACTGTTTAAATTACTTGGATGGATTCAGAGTGAATAGAAATGTTGACGTACTCGGTGTGTCAGACCTTCTCCTGTGCAGCTGCAAACCTGTTGAATCCGGAGTCTAAGAGAGAAGAGAGAAGATGTGCTAGTTAGAGCTCCTGAGCTTTCAGCTGTCATCATGGAGGACTGACCATTTGTACCTATTCTAAATCACCAGATTGTTCTCTTGGAAAAGTTAGGACTTTTTAAAACTGAGAGTTTCAAAGATTCTGGCAAGTTATAGATATTTACTAACAGTCATGTTTGTTTTTTAAATATTCTGAAATGATTATTTTGGTTCCTTTCCTGTATTCCTTCTTTTTTATATCCTCCTTTTTCCTTCCACCATCATTGTTGGTGTTGTGCAATGATGAGTTGCACACATGCTTGTCAGAGGTAGTTGCATTTTTAGTTTACCAGACATCGCATATCAACTTGTAGTGATCATATGATTTATCCATAGTGCCCACTAAGGTTTGCCCTTCTTTAATTGTGGTGCTTTTATACATGCTTACTCTTTATTTGACACATACAAATTGTGGTTATAATGCTCACTGTGGGCTATAATTCCAGTATGTGGAGCTTGCGTTGCTTTTTATAGTTGCTGATCTAACTAATATTTGCACACTCACTGGCTACAGTGTGCATCTAAAAACTGTGAGGTGCCAAGAATCATAGAGCTGCCAAGCTCATACTTGGTACATGTGAACTTGAAGGCTTGAAAGTATGGACACTTGCAAGGCAGGTGTTGTAAGCTCCTACACAATTCCTCCATGCTATTTGTTCTTTTTCTAAATCCACAACCAAATACTACTTCCTAGGGGAAACATTGAAAGGGCATTTGGGTCCAAGTTTAGTTATTTTAAAAAAGCATTAAAACCCTCTTGGTTACTCCCTCCTCTCCCCTTGCCCATAAATACAAGCTTTTAAAAAACATTTTAGACATATGTTAATTTTGCTGTGTAAATACATTTGCCATCTATAGTCTGACCAATTTGTTTCAAAGGAATCTTTGTCTTTTGCCCTAGTTTCAATGAAGTGACTGTGTTTTTAGCACTCATTTGCTCTCTTGTACAGTTTTGTTTCACTAATATTAATACTTGCCAAGTTTCTAAGCATTTTTGCATGCTAGATGGTTTCTAAGTACTTTACATGAATCAGTTCATCTAATTTCTATCTAACAAGTGCTTGTGGTAAGTACAAAAGTCTGTCTGATGTGTAACTATTCACTTGCATAACTCCTTCCAGAGTTCTGAAAGGTCCCAACTGTGAGTTTATTCAGTCATGCTTTTCCATAGAAAATGCTCCCTACTCTTTGAATTTTAGTTCCTTAGTACATGGCTCTGCTTCTGGAAAATAAAATGCACTTGTGCATGTGTCAATGTGTTTGTATCTATGTGTATGCTTTTGTGTGTACTCAGAAACTACTCCTTGGTACTTTGGGGTCATTCTTAGTGGTGCTAGAGATTGAATCCAGGCACCAGCATGCAAAGTGTATATGAAGTCTTACTTTTTTATTTTAAATTAAAACATCTGGGGGTCCGAGCGGTGGCGCTGGAGGTAAGGTGCCTGCCTTGCCTGTGCTAACCTAGGACGGACTACGGTTCGATCCCCCGGTTCCCATATGGTCCCCCGTGCCTGCCAGGAGCGACTTCTGAGCGAATAGCCAGGAGTAACCCCTGAGCGTCACCGGGTCTGGCCCAAAAAAAAGAAAAAAGAAAAAAAGAAAAAAAACATCTGACTTACAAAGTTATTCATAGTTGGGTTTTAGACATCTACTGTGAAAATCCTAGCAAGCAAACCAGCAAGTTCTCCAAACTCACCTGTTTCCAACTTTTGATAAATGTGAATCCAGAGTAAGGAGGTAGAGAGAACATTTGGAGTGACCTGAAAGTTGGTAGGTCAGGGCAAGAGTGTGACAAATTGACTCACTCTGCTTTTGCAATTGTGTATATGTGGGTATCTTCTCCTGGAAGATCAAGCCCTAAACTCAACTAACTCTTTTACTCACTTATCCACTGAACCTAGCATCCTAGGTCTCTAGGAGATGGGATAATGTGTAGAAAACATAGTATATAAGAAACATGTTAAGCAGAAACTACTTATGAACACCTGAAAATGTTTTCTGCATTTGTTGTTTCTCTGCCTTAATTTGTCTGAATGTAGTTCTCATGCTTGTTGGTTCTTGTATTGTTGTTTTTGCTTTTGTGCCATACCCAGTGGGGTTCAGGGGGTTACTCCTGGCTTTGCACTTAAAAATCGATCCTAGCAGGCTCAGGGGACCATATGGGATACTCAGGATTAAACCCAGGTTGGTGATTTGCAAGGCAGATGCCTCAGCCACTACGCTATTGCTCTGGCACTGTTCTTGTTTTCTTGTTATTTTGAGAATCTACTGTTAAAGTTTCATTTAAGTGAAAGCTGGTTTGTAGCTATAATCTTTGTGCTTAAAGTGTTGAAAAATTTAAAACTATAAATCATATTTTATATCTACAAATTTAGTATGCGTGAATATAAAAACATGGAGTTAGAGTGGGGCCAGAGCTATAGCATAGCAGTAAGGCATTTGCCTTGCATGTGGCTGACCCAGGACGGACCTTGGTTCGATCCCCAGCATCCCATTTGAGCAATTTCTAGCACATAGCCAGGAGTAACCCCTGAGCATCAGTCAAAACAAAACAAAACAAAACAAAAGAATACCAAATAAAAAATCAGGACTGTAGATATTATGTGGTGCTTGTCTATATTGCTGTAGTGCTCACTGACTTTTGTTTTTTTGTTTTTTTGTTTGTTTGTTTTTTGGGCCACACCCATTTGATGCTCAGCTAAGCACTCAGAAATTGCCCCTGACTTGGGGGGGGGGGGGACCATGTGGGATGCCGTGGGATTGAACCGCCATCCTTCCTTGGCTAGCACTTGCAAAGCAGACACCTTACCTCTAGTGCCACCTCACTGGCCCCGCTCACTGGCTGTTTTATTTGATTTTCTTTTGTATTGTTGTGGTATCTCAATTCCTTTTCCCCCTCCCTCCCTCAAATTGGGTGAAGAGCCTCTAGAAGGACTCTGCCCATTTACGACTTTTTTGAGTTTTACCCCATTTTATTGCTTTTCCTTTCTTCAATCAAAACCACATAACTTGAACTATATAGTTCCGCTTCTCAAATAGAGGGGGAATTAATGGAGGGTACCAAGACCAAACAGCTGTATGATCACTAAGTAGTAAGCTAGACACAGAGGGGACCGCTCATTCTAGTGGCCAGAGGGGTGAGGGTAGGAGATAAGGGATGCAAGATGGGAATGGGGGTGGAGGGAGGACAGGTTTGGGGATGGGAAATCCCCTAATTCAATGTTAATATGTATCTAAAATATTACTGTGAAAGATATGTAAGCCACTATGATAAAATTAAAATTGTATATTGAAAAAAGAATACCAAATAAAAAAGAAAGGTCATATATAATAAAGACTAGATTATAGATGAAGTGTACAAAGGTTGACAATGACCATGAAGAATAATCTTCAAATAAATATGATAGCCAGCAAAACTCAGTATTAATTAAAACATGCTATTCTTTGTTTTAGCAAAGAATATATATATTCGGTTTTTTCAAATATTGGCAAATCGACACAGAATAATCTTAAAAATCACTTTGAATTAATAACACAGGCGTTTATAGTGCTTGCCCTGCATGTAAATGGCTCCAGTTTAATTCTCATCACCACTTATGGTCCCCCAAGCACCACTAGAAGTGACGCGTGTACACTGCTAGGTGTGACCACACCCTTCCAAACAATAATAAATTAAATTATTACTCAACATTGATTAATATTTCCAGGGAAACTGAAGGCATCTTAGGTGCTCCAGAGTGATGACCTTTATCTCATAGGGTTTTTGCCAACAACAAATAACATATGCTATTCTGGTAAAACAAGTCTGGAACTGGGCTCCTGACTGGAGCCATTTGTACTCTGGGAGAAATTAGACCTTCACTTCAACGATGGTTCCTAATTCAACTTGTCACTAGATGAGAAATTTTGGCTTCTTTTTTTAGTATAGATTCCAAGCCCATAGAATCAATGAACTTGATCCATGTACTGAGGCTGAATTTTTAAGATCTTTTCTAGGTAGTTCTGGTGTCATATGTTTGGAAGTGAGTTTGTTTTGTAAGGAGTTTAAGTAAGGAGGTGTTAAACAAGTGCTAGTGTAATGAATTGATACTCTAATCTATTGGAGAGTGTTGAATCCAGTTTCACTATGGCTAAAGGGTAGAGCCTGTGGCTTCGTTGATTAGAATGCAGATGCTCCACTATACCTAACATATTTGCCTTGCTTATAAGACCAGCCCAACCACCAGCCCAGCCTGTAGCCTTGGAGTGAAAAATCAGCTGTGTAACTGCTAAGCCTTTTATTCTTGCAGTAAGTAAATCTTTTTTTGTTTGTTTTTGTTTTTGTTTTTGTTTTGGGAGGGTCACATCTGGCAGTGCTCAGTGGTTACCCCTGGCTCTATGCTCAGAAATCGCCCCTGGCAGGCACAGGGTACCAAAGGGGATGCCAGGATTTGAACTGCCATCCTTCTGTATGAAAGGCAAAACGCCTTACCTCCATGCTATCTCTCTGGCCCCTGAAAGTAAATAAATCTTAGAGGAGACTAAAGGAGTTACTTGTACTTGATTTGTATGATGGAAGCAATGTGTTCACCCTAGATTATAGCCAGTGTAGTCCTACAGAGCTAGTCACTGCCCTTGAGTAATGTCTTTTGAGTATGCTTTCCACTTTTAAAGTGTGTGCATAGATAGAAACCATATTTGCTCAAAGTACAAAATCTATATGCGTGAACTAAGTGCCACAACAATAACATAGGAACTTATTAAGGGTAACCACCTTTAACTAAATGGCACACTTTATATGTGTGAAGACAAATAGAGAAGTAGAGCTGGAGGAGAGATAGAAGTAATTTGAGGTGCTATAAAGTATGGTTTGGCTTAGTTCAAGAATGAAATGCTTGGAAAGTGGACGTTTGTGTTCTAGGATATGGTTATGTATAACAGAAATCTAGTAGGCTTTCCTATTATATTTTTCTAATGCTTTTGTTTTCACAAAGTTGAACTTCTTACATTATCTTATATTGAAGATAGGGCGTAATTAATTATTTAAATATAGAAATGGCAGAACAAACATTGTGGTTATCCTGGAGATAATGAGTAGACAGTTGCAAGAAGTTGAAAGGTGTATTTTAGCATTATGAACGTTACAATGCTCTAATGCTAATAAGCAAGTTTACTAATATTCTGTTCTAGACTAGAAGGAGCATTTGTTGAAAAGTAAAGTGACTTGGTTTTGCTAACTATTGTTAAGTATATATTAGTTAAATATTCATTAAAGCATTACTTTATCCTTAGCAAATAATTATATACATACTTATTTTTCATTAAAAATAGTAGGTAAAATTATTCTCATTTAACATAGCATAAACCATGTATCAGATTAGATAACCGAGGTGAAGTAATTTTTTTTTGGTTAATAAGCAAGGCAGCTTTGAGTTCAGGTCTATTTATGGTCCAATTGGTTCTGGAAGCCTATCTCTCTCTCTCTCTTTGTTTTTGGTTTTTGGGTCACACCTGGCAGCTCTCAGGGTTACTCCTGGCTCTGCGCTCAAAAATTGCTCTGGCAGGCTCAGGGGATCATATGGGATGCCGGGATGCCGGGATTCAAACCAATGACCTTCTGCATGCAAGGCAAACACCTTACCTACATGCTATCTCTCTGGCCCTGCCTTTTTCTCTCTCTTTTTTTTTTTTTTTTGGTTTTTGGTTTTTGGGTCACACCCGGCAGTGCTCAGGGGTTACTCCTGGCTCCATGCTCAGAAATCGCTCCTGGCAGGCACAGGGGACCATATGGGGCACCGGGATTCGAACCGATGACCTTTTGCATGAAAGGCAAACGCCTTACCTCCATGCTATCTCCCGGGCCCTGCCTTTTTCTCTTTTAACACCTTGTATTTGCAGTAAAGGAAAACATTACAACATTTTAAACTATACATTGTTTTGAGTGTATGAACAAATATATAATAAATATTTAAAATGTTTCAAGGAATATTTGGCATTTTAAAACTTTGTGTAAGTCTAAAATACATTTTAGAATCTATAAATCTATAAATGAACATATAAATCTCAGAGGTTATCATCAAATTGGGCAATGTATAAAAGGCTTAGAAAATCAACAAAATATTATGCAATTGTATATTTTGGACCCTTATTTTTATTTTATTATCTATAAATGAAATTAGTGGGATTAGGACCACCATTTATTCCCTCTGTACCCTACAAATGTATAATTTCCAACCTGCTACGAAGTTTTTCAAAGGATCACTTTGTATCCTGGTTAAGCTGTGTCTTAGACTCGCTTCTTACTCCAGTCAGATTTGAAGCCTTAGAACCAATCATCATGGTGTTTATTTGTCTCTCAGAACCACCCTTTTTATGACCTTTCAGCTAAAGTTTTCCCTCTGTTTACTCCCATTTGAAAAGCTGCTGTTTGGATTAGTGGTGGTACTTTTGGAATTTACACAGAGGAAAATATACTGTTTACTGAGACTCAGAGCCTTCTGTTCTTTCTACAGTGATGTTTAAAAATTCACTGTTATGCCGCCATTAGAAAATTCTTTAAGATAGAATATTTTTTTCAAGGAAAACTTGTTTTATTTTCATTTGATACCCTCTAGTTTCAAGTTTGAATAATAAAAATAGTGTGGATATGTATTTTCTGTATAAAATCAGTTTTCTAAATCAGCTTTCTAAAATCAGTTTTCACTACCTCTTTTTTCTAACAAAAAAATATCTAAAATCTTGGGGCCCAGGAGATAGCATGGAGGTAAGGCGTTTGCCTTTCATGCAGAAGGTCATCGGTTGGAATCCCGGT